>JAULBY010060211.1:0-80756 GCA_032358315.1 Ophiocytium majus | reverse complement strand
GCCAAATCACTGGCCTTGGCGCTCAATATTCCGTTAATTGAAGTGAACCACATGCAGGCCCATGTGCTGGCACATTTTATTGACGAGCCCAAACCGGAGTTTCCTTTTTTATGCCTTACCGTTTCGGGCGGCCATACCATGATTACCGTAATGCACGATTTTTTCAGGGGTGAGGTAATTGGACAAACCAATGACGATGCGGCCGGAGAAGCTTTTGATAAGGCGGCTAAAATTTTGGGACTCCCATATCCCGGGGGGCCACTTATTGATCAATACGGAGCCGGGGGTAATCCGGGTGCATTTGTGTTTCCCAAACCCAATATCCCTGAATTGAATTATAGTTTTAGCGGGTTAAAAACGGCATACCTCTATTTTGTGCAACAACGCGTTAAGGAAAATCCTCAGTTTATAGAACAAAATCTGGCAGATGTATGTGCCTCCATTCAATATTCGATTATTCACCACCTGATGAAAAAGCTGATAATGGCAAGTGAACAAACAGGGATTAAACAAATAGCACTGGCCGGAGGTGTTTCGGCAAACTCGGCTTTGCGCAAAACACTGGAAGAAGAAGGACAAAAACGAGGTTGGAAAACCTTTATCCCCGCTTTTGAATACTGCACAGATAATGCAGCAATGATTGCAATAGCGGGTCATTATAAATTTTTGGAACAAAACTTCGTTTCTCAGGAAGCGGCCCCTTGCGCTCGTTAGATCAGTCTTTTGTGAAATAAAATGACGCTTCCTGTTTTGTGAGGGTTTACGGCAGTTAACAAGAAGTTTAAAGGCATTAGCAGGTCTTTTTTGCAATAAGTGGAAGCAATGAAGCATGAGTAAATTTGGAATTCTCATACCTATTCCTATATTTTTGTTCTTTATGGGGTGAAGTAGCGCCTCTAATTAAATGACTGAATGAAGAACTTTTTTAAATATATCGTATCGTTTGCTATCGTTGGTTCCGTTGCTGTTGCTGTTCAGGCACAGCGTGTAACCATACCGGCTGATGAACAACAACTGGCCCTTATTGACAGCAATACCCTTAAGTGGCGAAACAAGTTGTACCCCGAAATTGCCCAAGGCGATTTGAATATTTACGGATTTGAGCAAACGGATGTGCCAATTTATGCCGATTCGGTTTATGCATACCGTTTGGCAGTATTGGAATCGGAAGTTCCTTTGGAGTACAATGAGTATGTGCGTCCTTATATCGACTTATATTCTATCAGAAGGCGCAAGCTTACCAGTAAGGTGCTTACCTGGAGTCAATATTATTTTCCAATGTTTGAAGAAGCCCTGGATAGAGCCAATATGCCGATGGAATTAAAGTACCTGGCGGTTATTGAATCGGCATTAAACCCAAGTGCCACTTCGCCTGTAGGTGCAGCCGGAATGTGGCAATTTATGGCTCCCACAGGCAGGATGTACGGACTCAAAACAACCGCAGTTTATGATGAAAGACGCGATGTTCAAAAATCAACAGAGGCGGCTATCTTATACTTGCGAAATTCTTACCGTATATATGGCGATTGGTTACTGGTGATTGCATCTTATAACTGTGGTCCAGGTAACGTGAACAAAGCTATCCGCAAAGCGGGTGGTGTGAAGAATTTTTGGGCCATACAACAATATTTACCGCGCGAAACCAGGGGGTATGTTCCTGCATTTATTGCAGCTACCTATGTAATGGAGTATGCTTCAGAGCATAATATCTATCCGAGTGAAGAAGTGCAATTTGTAAAGCATACCGATACCGTAATGGTAGATAACAGCTACTCTCTAAATCAACTTGCCTTAAAGTTAAACATGAGCGTTGAAGAGTTGAAGTCTTTTAACCCGGCTTTGCGCAAAGGAATTATTCCGTTCAACACAGGAAAAATAGCGTTAACACTTCCTTACAATAAAGCCATCGCATTTACAAATGCCAATGCCGATACCGGTTTCAGAAACAAAATGAATACGGAAGCCATCGCATTAAATAAGCAGATACAAACGGAGAAAAAGGAGGGGGCACTCACCCCGGGCACAAGTACCTATAAAGTGCGCAAAGGCGATCAACTGGCTGGTATAGCCAAAAAGTATGATGTAACCGTGAACGACATTAAACGTTGGAATCACCTCAAAGGAAATAAAATTATGGCAGGCCAAAAACTCAAAATTAAGCCAACCAATAAAGGGTAATTAAAAAAAGCCGAATTCAATATGTTGAATTCGGCTTTTTTATTATGGTATACTTTTTTGTTTTACTTTTTCCAGCCTTTCTCACCAATGAGAGGTACAAAGGCAAACGTGTCCAGTTCAATTGTTTCGGTTGTGTGTTCACCCGTTTTAATAATGCTCAGCATTTTTTGTTTTTTGTTATCACCTACCGGAATAACCATGATACCGCCTACCTTTAGTTGTGCAACGAGTGTTTCGGGAACCACGGGTGCGCCTGCAGTCACAATAATTTTATCGAAAGGCGCTTTTTCAATCCAACCTTTGGTGCCATCACCACATTTTAAAATGGGTTTATATCCCAGTTTTTGCAATTGATTGGCTGCTTTTATGCTCAGTGATTCGTGGCGCTCTATACTATATAATTTGGCTCCCATTTGGAGCAATACTGCCGCCTGGTATCCGCTGCCTGTTCCTATTTCCAATACTTTATCGCCCGGGGTAATATGCAATACTTGGGTTTGGTAAGCTACCGTATAAGGTTGCGAAATGGTTTGACCCTCCCCAATAGGGAATGCCTTATCCTCGTATGCATGGGAATGAAAAGTAGTGCTAAAAAAGAAATGGCGGGGAATGGTTTGGATAGCCGAAAGTACTTTGGCATCCGTGATTCCTTTGGATACCAATAGCTCAACTAATTTTTTGCGGGCTCCTTTGTGTTTGTAATCATCTGTCATATGCACCTGCAAATACGCCAATATATAATGTACGGGCTTCTGCAATTTTAAACAAACAGTTAAAAGGACCCCAAAGGGTGTATAGTTTTTAGTGTTTTTCGGAAAACACACAATCATAAAAGTGTATAACTGAGGGTGAGAATACTGTTTAATCCCCGCATTTTTGATTTGTCAAAATGATAAAAATAGGGATAATAGGCGCAAATGAATTAAGCAGAAGGCATATTGCCCAGCTGGTTCAGATACCCGATTTCGAAATTGTGGGTTTGTTTGACCATGATGGCCATAATGCGGAAGCTTTTGCCAAAGAACTTTCCATTCCTTTTTTCGATTCATTGCAATTGTTGCTCAATGTAGCCGATGCAGTTGATATTGCTTCTCCTGTGGGTACGCACTTTAAATATGCTTCGCAATCTATTATGCAGTCTGTTCACGTGCTGCTAAGTGGTTTGTTATCCGAAGATATCAGGGAGGCCAAACAATTAAACGATTTGGCCATTGAAGCCAATGTGAGTTTGAAAATCCTGCATGAAGAAAAATTTCATCCCGAGATTAAAGCGTTGAGGCGTTTGGTGAAAAAACCTACGTATATAGAGTGTAATCGTTTTAAAAACAAGGTGTTGAGCATTTCCAATGATTCCATCATTTTTGGAATGGTATTGCTGGATGTGGATTTATTGATATCCATTGTAGGGAGCAACGTGCGCAAGGTTGTGTCCAACGCATCCAAAGTATTTAATGAATATGCCGATTTTATCAATGTGCGCATCGAGTTCGAAAACGGATGCATCGCGAATATCAACTGCGGTAATTTTGAAAAACCCGAAAGCAATTCCATCCGCATTTACCAGAAAAACGAGTGCATTACACTCGATTTGGAAGAATTTGACCTCACCAAACTGCTCAAATCCGACTCAGGGGAATATAAAGAAGTGCCTGTAAACCAAAGCCGAACCAAAGGACAGGATGTGGTGAAACTCGAGCTGGAAGATTTTGCTCAGGCAATCCTCAGCCGCAAGCGCATTACCCAGGATACCTATCAGTCTTATCAGTCGCTTCGTATTGCCCACCAGATCATCGAAAAATTGCATCCCAGTACTTTGTTTGATGCATAGTGCGTTTATTTGAGGTATTCGAATAAATTTGCCAAAGATGAAATACTATACTTACATCCTTATTTTGTTCTTTTACCTCACTGTATCGTCATGTAGCATGATAGGGGAGGATGCTGTGATGGTGCCATCATATGTGAGTGTGCAGTCTTATAACTTTCAAACAGACTCCAACACGCAGGGATATAATTCGGAAGGATTTAATGATATGTGGATTTCCAATGAGGGTGTCCTGCTGGGCACAATCGGCCTTCCCGCATTAATTCCCGTTCAAAAAGTGGGACCAACCCAAATCAGGATTGATGCCGGTATTTCGATAACAGGGCAAACGGGTTTACGCACCCCGTACCCATTTATGGCTACCCATACCGAAGTTCGAAACCTGGAAGCCGGTGTTATTGATACGTTTGTGCCGGTGTTCCGGTACTTAGGCAATACCGATTTTAAATTTATTGAAGATTTCGACCGAACCTCACGTGCATTCAGGGTTAATCCTGCATATTATTTAACAGGCGATACTGTTACGGTTGTGAATGATGGTAGAGCCTGGCGCATCGGCAACAATTCGGGTAAAGTAGAAATTGCCACAGGACATCAGAAACTGCAGTTGATTTCGGGAGAATATGATTTAATCGGACAAGGTTCTCCGGTGTATTTAGAAATTGATTACAGGAGCAATCTTACCCTTGATATTGGTTATTACTTTGACAATTCCATTGATGGAACAAGTGATGCCAAATCGGTTATTCAAACCTATCCTACTGAAAAGTGGAAAAAATTATATATTGAATTAACCAATGAGGTTGCAACAAGAAGAGTGGGCAGCAAATATATAATCTATATAGGCATTCAAAACCTGGAGAATGTTGTTCCTGATGTGTACATCGATAATGTAAAATTAATAGGCTTTAAAGGCTAATTGAATGAAGCTAGCGCAACAAAAAAAAATACACACCGGGATTATTGTTCTGCTCGATTATTTGGCATCATCGGCAGCGTGGTTCGGTTTCTTTTTATACCGGAAGTTATTTATTGATATTGATAAAATTACGGGATACGAAGTGCCCGTAGCAGCCGATCAGAATTTATTTATCGGGTTATTATATGTTCCTGTTTACTGGATGGTATTGTATTATTTATCGGGTACCTATATTGATGTGTGGAGGCGCTCGCGTTTAAAAGAACTGACACAAACCTTTACGCTCACGGTTTTCGGGGTTATTATTTTATTCTTTCTGTTATTACTCGATGATAAGGTTACCGGATACAGGGATTATTATTATTCGCTTGTTACCCTTTTTGCGCTTCATTACGGTTTAACCATGTTTGTGAGGCTGCTTTCGGCCGGTTATCTAAAAAAATTACTGATTGCAAAGCGTATCGGATTTCCCGCCATTATTGTGGGGAACAACAATAAAGCGTTCAATTTATTGACCGAAATACAGAACGAAAAATACACTCAGGGTTTTATGCTCAAAGGTTTTGTGAATGTGAATACAGAAGAGGGGCCGCTCACCGGAAAATTACCACAGCTTGGAACGTATGAACAGTTATCTGCTATTATAGCCAAAGAGCAAATTGAAGAAGTTATTTTGGCCATTGAGAGTACGAATCATTCGGATATTATAAGGGTTAATAATTTACTGGAAGGTGAGCAGGTAATACTCAAAATCATTCCTGATATTTATGATATGTTATCGGGTTCGGTGAAAATGCAGAATGTGATGGGCACTGCATTAATCGAAATCAAACCCAATATATTGCCCCAATGGCAAAAAGTGGTGAAGCGGCTGACCGATATTTTTGTTGCTTGTGTAGTATTGGTTTTATGCTCTCCTCTGTACTTAATTTTAATGGGGTTGGTACGTATGTCTTCTCCCGGTCCTGTTTTTTTTAAACAAATCAGGATAGGTTTATATGGCAAACCTTTTTTCATTTATAAGTTTAGAAGCATGTATGTGAATGCGGAAGAAGACGGTCCTAAATTGGCAAAGGAAGATGATAAGCGGGTTACCGGTATTGGTAAGGTATTGCGCAAATACCGCATGGATGAATTGCCCCAGTTTTTTAATGTGCTTATTGGGGATATGAGTTTGGTGGGCCCTCGTCCCGAACGTAAATATTTTATTGACCAAATTATTAAAGTGGCTCCGCATTACAAACAATTGCAACGCGTGCGTCCAGGTATTACTTCGTGGGGGCAGGTAAAATATGGCTATGCCGAAAATGTAGACGAAATGGTTGAACGCCTTAAGTTTGATATTTTGTATATCGAAAACATTTCACTTGCTGTGGATGTGCGCATTTTGATTTATACCGTAAAAATTATTTTACAGGGAAGAGGAATGTAACGTTAACCAATGCTTGGTGCGGGTTCAACCATTGTTTCCCTGTCGATATAATTTAAGCGTTTAAAGGTTTCCACTTCTATCGATAAAAAATCATACTCTACCGTTACTTTCCCTTTTATGATATAACAGCCGGTTCCCGTAAATGGAAATTGTTTGGCACTTTCCGGAAAATGGACGGTGTCAATCCAATGGCCCTCGGTATCGATAAAAGTTCCAAAATGCATTTTTTGTCCACCCGATGTTTGGGTTGTTTTTTTATTCACCAGGTAACCCATAATGGTTACTGTTTGATTGATGTATTTCGGTAATTCGTTGGCGGTAAGTGTTGGCAGTTTTGTTTCCTGCACCATGGTAAACGGAGAGCACAACGAAAATCCCAGTAACTCCATTTCATCAAATGCTTTTTCCAGGTCGGAACTAATGAGGGCGGGCAACTTGAAGTTTTTAACTTGCTTTTTAAACAATACATTGGTGTTGGTATGTTTAACGGCAGGTTGAACCAAAGCATGGGCTTGCCATAACAGTTCTTTTTTGTCTTTACCCGTGAAGGTGAAAGTGCCTGCCCTGATCAATAATCTAAGTTGCTCAATGGAGATGGAAACACGCTCTACAAAATTTTCTAAACTTGCAAAAGCTCCGTGCAACAATCGTTCTTGTAAAATAAGGGCGCGTGTGTGTGCGGTTACTTCGGCAATACAGGCTAACCCCAAATAAATGGTGCTTTGTTGGATGGTGTTTTCGTTGTTGCTATTGTTTATGCAGGGCAAATTGATGATAGCACCATGCATCCGTGCTTCATGAATGTATAATTCGGTCCTGTAAAATCCACCGCCATTATTGAGGGTGGCAACCATGTATTCTAATGGAAAATGTGCTTTTAAATACAAGGCCTGGTAACTCTCTACCGCATAACTGGCTGAGTGGCCTTTGGCAAAAGCAAAATTACCAAAGCTTTCTATCTGGTTCCATATTTCGGTGATGGTTTTTTCATCGTGTCCTTTGGCCAAGCAGTTTTTAAAAAAGTTTTCACGCACTTTATAAAATTCATTCCGTTGTTTAAACTTCCAGCTCATCCCCCTGCGCAAATAATCGGATTCGGCTAAGGTTAAATCGGCAAACAAATGCGCCACCTTAATGACGTCTTCCTGGTACACCATTACCCCGTAGGTTTCTTCCAGAATATCGTATAGTTGGGGCAATTTGTTGCGGGCTTTTACACGCAAGGTTTCATCCCTGAAACGCATAATGTATTCACGCATCATGCCGCTTTTGGCCACACCCGGCCTGATGATAGAACTCGCTGCCACCAACCGTAAATAATCATCGGCACGCAGTTTGGCAAGCAACATGCGCATACCGGGCGACTCTACATAAAAGCAACCAATGGCTTTTCCTTCGCGCAACAAGGTTTTTACTTTTTCATCTGCCGTAAATTTTTTGATATCATGAATATCGATGGTTACATTTTTATTTTCCCGGATAATGCTAAGGGCGTCTTTAATTTTTCCCAATCCGCGCTGACTTAATATATCAAATTTATACAAGCCGATATCTTCCGCTTCCAGCATGCTAAATTGTGTAGTGGGGTAACCCTTTGGCGGCATATGCGTTGCCGAATAATAGGTAATGGGTTTTTCGGAAATAATAATACCACTTGCATGAATGCTTAAATGACTGGGGAAACCAATGAGGCGTTCGCTGTATCGCAGCACTTGTTGGCCAATTGTATCAATATCATGATAACGCTGTGGTTTTTGCAACCGGTCAATTTCACCGGGGGGCAGGCCATATACTTTGCCCAGCTCGCGCACAATGGCATCTTGCTGAAAAGTGTTGTATGCTCCTAACAATGCAACGTTTTTGTTTTGGCCAAATCGCTCAAAAATATACCGGGTAATATCGTCCCTGTCTGTCCACGAAAAGTCGATATCAAAATCGGGGGCATTGCTCCGAAACTCATTGATAAACCGTTCGAAATACAAATCAAGTTGGATGGGGTCAACATCGGTAATGCTAAGCAGGTATGCAACAATACTGTTGGCTCCGCTGCCTCGTCCTACATGGTAGTAATTTTTGTGTTTGGCATATTGGGTAATATCCCAGTTGATTAAAAAGTAAGAACTAAAACTTTTTTTGCCAATCACATCAAGCTCTTTTTCCATGCGGGTAAAAGCTTCCTTGTAAGCGTTGGGTTGCGGATAACGATAAGCTAAACCTTTGATGCATTCGTTTCGTAACAGCGCAATATCATCGGCCAGGTTCCGGGTGTAAAACTGTAAGTTTTTGTTGGAGAGTTTTCCAAAATCGAAACGCATATTGCAACTGGCAAGCAGGGTTTCGGTATTGTGGATGATGTGGGGAAAGGGGGCATAGGCAGCAAGTAACTGCTCTTTGGGCATAATGGTTTCCGAGCCTTTGGCCTGGGCACTTGCGGGCAACATGCTCAACAAGGTATTGGTATCAACTGCCCGCAACAAACGGTGCATGTTAAATTGCATTTTATTGCTAAAACTTACCTGGTGCAATGCTACCAGTTTGTGTGTATGCTTTTGGTATGGTGATAGTGCCAGCTGCCGCAAATCAGCAATTGAAACACCAATAAACTCATGTGGTTTTAGGGGCCATCCGGTATAGGTTGCAAACGGATAAATGATAAACACATTTGTAAAATCAGGAGCTGTGTGAGCAAATGGTTCGTTGCCGTGTAAATGTTTTGAAAGGTGAATATTCAACTCATTATAACCATCATTGTTTTGTGCAAGGCCAACGTATTGCTGTTGTACCACGTTTCTGAAATCAATTCCAATAACAGGTTTAAGCGGTTTGCCTTCGGTGAGCCGCAGTGTATCCAATACAGCAGAAGTATTATTGATATCGGTAAGTGCAAATGAGGTATAGCCATTATTGTATACCTCGGTCAGCAACTTTTTTACGTTAAGTGTGCCATAACAAAAACTATAATATGTGTGGCAATTGGTTAACATTTGAGATTTCAGATTTCAGATTTTTGATGTATAGTCTGGTTTTTAAATTTCGCATTTTTGTTCACTCCGCATTCCGCACTATCTTTTAATTCCATTAAACGGATTCATTCCATATTCTTTAAATTCGGTTCCCACCGCCCGCGCTACAGCATCCTTTCCGTATCGTTTCCTGATTTTATCCATGGCCAAATACAGTTGAATTTGTTCCGGTGTTTGGTCAAACAGATTGTACTGATGTCCGCCATGTACCAGGTGGCTGAAACGGATGCCGATAAGCCTGATGAGCATCCTTTTTTGAAACAGTTTGTCGAATAGTTCTTTGACTTTATCGATTAACACATGATCGAGTGACGAGTAGGGGATACGTGCTTGCATGGTATAGGTATTAAAATCGGAATAGCGGATTTTAACCGTTACACATGCTGTGAGTTTTTGTTCGGTGCGCAATTGAAAAGCCAGTTTTTCTGTCATACCAATAAGCAATCCTTTTAAGGCTTTTACATCAATGGTATCTTTTTCAAAGGTGCGTTCGGTTGAAATGGATTTGCGTTCCGAGTATGGAACTACAGGTGTATTATCAATGCCTTGTGCTTTGCGCCAAATTCCGGTACCGTTTTCGCCCAGTACTTGCTGGAGCAATTCGAGCGGCATTTCCTGCAAGGTGCGAATCCACATTACGCCCATTCCACGCAATAACTGGTACGTTTTATCACCCACCATCGGAATTTTTTTGATGGATAGGGGCGCTAAAAATTCCTTTTCGGTGCCGCTTAAAATTTGTTTCTGTCCATTGGGTTTGGCCTCCCCTGTTCCAACTTTGGATACCGTTTTGTTAACCGACATGGCAAAGGAGATAGGCAGGTTTGTTTCCCTGATAATACGTTGGCGCAATTCGGTTGCCAGTTTGTAACACCCAAAAAATTTATCCATTCCCGTTAGGTCCATGTAAAATTCGTCTATCGAACTTTTTTCGTACATGGGCACTTCCTGGCTGATGATTTCGGTAATGGTATCGGAGTATTTGCTGTATTCGGCAGTATCGCCCCGCACAATGATGGCTTCGGGGCAAAGTAATTTTGCCTGCCGCATGGGCATTGCGGAGTGTACACCAAATCCGCGTGCTTCGTAACTGCATGATGCTACCACGCCCCTGTCGCTTGTGCCACCAACCAACACGGGTTTGCCAATTAGTTTCGGATTGATGATGCGTTCTACCGAAACAAAAAAGGAGTCTAAATCGATATGTACGATCTGTCTATCCATTACTTTTATATAGACAATGTTCTTAAGAAAGTTGTGCAATGAATGTATACGAATCCCGATAGGCAGTCATCGGGATCCGTGTACATTAAAATTGAAATTTAAGAAGTTGTAATCAATCAAAAATTTCACTTGCAAGATTACTACAAAATTTAGTATTATTGTGCTAAATATTTTAGTATGTCGAAAATAGCCACGAATATCAAGCACTTACGTTTGCTTAAAAACTGGAGCCAGGGTCAATTGGCCGATGAGATTGAACTCAGCCGTGCACGGATTGGTTCGTATGAAGAGGGCAGGGCCGAGCCATCCATTGAAGTGATGATTCGGTTGTCCAATATTTTTCATGTGGGCATTGATGCGCTGGTGAAATCAAACCTCAGCGGATTAAAAGATACACAATTAATGAGGGTGGCCGAAAACCGGTTGTTGTTTCCCATGATGGTGGATCACAACAATAATGATTTGGTGGAAGTGGTTACGGCAAAAGCTTCGGCCGGTTATTTAAATGGTTACAGCGACCCCGAGTATTTTGAAAAACTTCCGAACATGAATTTGCCTTTTCGCATTATTGGTAAACACCGGGCTTTTCCCATTAAGGGCGATTCGATGCCTCCGCTCAAAGACGGCAGTTTTGTGATTGGGAAATTTGTGGAAACCATTGCCGATATAAACGATGGCGATACCTATATTTTAATAACCAAAGAAGAAGGCATTGTGTACAAGCGTATTTATAAAAAAGACAAAACGCTGCTCGAGTTGCATTCCGATAATAAAACCTACTCTCCTTATCAGGTAGGAGCTTCTGATGTATTAGAAATATGGGAGTTTGTGTGCACACTCAACGTATCCGATAAAAAAGAAGAGGAGTTAAACCTGGAAAGCATTATGAACATGTTGAGGAGTATGCGGGTGGAGATTGAAGGGTTGAAAAGAGCGTAATCGTAAAACACAAAAAGTAGGCAAAAGGGATAGTACGCATCCCGAAGTTTCGGAAGGCAAAAAAATAAATGTAATTGGCTTCCCGCAATACTGCGGGAGCGGCTAAAAAATAATAAGTGACAATAAAAAATGCAAACCGAATTTATCAAAGGCCGCGGCTCTCAAATCAATACACCGAATCGGTTTAGCAAATATGACACGGTCACTGAATTTATGGAGGGCTTGGATGAACCCTTGATTCAGGAAGTGAACACCCATGTGTATACAGATTACCCCAAACAAATTGTAAATGTTATTAAAAGTCCCGATGTGGGCATGCAATTTTCGGTTAACCCCTACCAGGGTTGCGAGCATGGATGCATTTATTGTTATGCCCGAAATTCTCATGAATATTGGGGCTTTAGTGCAGGTCTGGATTTTGAATCGAAGTTGATTGTGAAACCCAATGCTGCCGAATTGCTCGCCCAAACATTTGAAAAAAAAACATGGAAACCGGCCACCATTTCGCTTTCGGGCAATACCGATTGTTACCAACCCATTGAACGGAAATACAAACTCACCCGCAGTTTGCTGGAAGTATGTTTGCGCTACAAAAATCCTGTGGGAATTATTACGAAGAATCAACTCGTACTGCGCGATATGGATTTGCTGAAACAACTGGCAGCTCACCAACTGGTACAAGTGTATGTTACCATCACTTCCTTGGATGAAACCATCCGTCAAAAATTGGAACCGCGCACCACCACGTATCAAAACCGGTTAAAGGTGATACGGGAATTAACAGCAGCAGGAATACCTTGCGGTGTAATGGTGGCACCTGTTATTCCGGGGCTAACCAACTATGGAATAGCGGAAGTGATTGAAGCAGCGGGCAAAGCAGGTGCTTACACGGCAGGGTATACGGTGTTGCGGCTCAATGGGCAGGTTAAACAGTTGTTTACCGATTGGGTGCACAAAACCTTTCCCGATGCAGCAACCAAAATATTAAAACAGGTAGCCGAATGCCATGGCGGGAATGTAAACGATTCGCGTTTTGGTACACGCATGAAGGGTGAAGGGAAAATAGCAGAGAGCATCCGCAATTTATTTGTGGCATCCCGCAAAAAACACATGAGTTTAACACCCGCTTACGAGCTGAATATTGGCGCTTTTGAAAGACCTATGAAGGCGGGGCAACAATTTTTGTTGTTGTAATGCTGCATCAAAAAAGCCGATACTCCATTGAGTATCGGCTTTCCATTTAAATAGTTTTGTATTACGATTCGGTAAATGCGCCCATGCCCGAAAACTTTTCGATACGGGTGTTTACCAGTTCTTCTGCAGTTGATTTTTTAAGTTCGTTGATGTAACCGATCAGTTTTGCTTTCATGATGGTATACATTTCCTCTGTATTATTATGAGCGCCTCCCAATGGTTCTTCAATAATATCATCAATCAATCCGTTGCCCAGCATATCTGTAGCCGTCAGTTTTAAAGCTTCGGCAGCTTTTGCTTTGTGGTCCCAACTGCGCCATAA
This sequence comes from Ophiocytium majus, assembly GCA_032358315.1. NCBI lineage: Eukaryota > Xanthophyceae > Mischococcales > Ophiocytiaceae > Ophiocytium > Ophiocytium majus. Next base: position 67,700 of record JAULBY010060211.1, on the reverse strand, counting down.
AATAGAAGAACACGACTCAGGAGAAATAACCGAGTACCAGGTATTTTGCAACATCACCACCTTGTCGCCAACACCTATTCCCAAAGCTCCTCCCGAAGCTCCTTCACCAATCACCACACATACTACCGGAACTTTTAAGACACTCATCTCCAATAAATTTTTGGCAATGGCTTCACCTTGTCCGCGCTCTTCAGCTTCTAATCCTGGCGATGCACCGGGTGTATCAATTAAGGTAATCACGGGAATATTAAATTTTTCGGCCAGTTTCATCAGGCGCAATGCCTTGCGGTAACCTTCGGGATTGGGCATTCCGAAGTTGCGGTACTGACGTTGTTTGGTGTTACGTCCCTTTTGGTGCCCGATAACCATAACGGTTTCTGTACCCAAACGGGCAAACCCACCTACGATGGCTTTATCATCTTTAACATTGCGATCGCCATGTTGTTCAATAAAATCTTCGAATACGTTTTCGATATAATCCAACGAATAAGGTCTGTCGGCATGTCGTGAAATCTGAACCCTTTGCCATCCGTTGAGGCTTCCGTAAACTCTTTTTTTCTCCTCAAGCATCTTTGTTTCCAAATCTTTGATGGTTGGGGTAAGGTCTATTTTGCTTTTTTCGGCAAGTTGCTTTGCTTTTTGCAACTGTTCGTCAAGCTCTTGTATTGATTTTTCGAAATCGAAATAAGTTGTCATATAGGATTGAATGAATAACGGGGTGCAAAGTAAAGAAGAAAGAATAAAAAAAAATTTAAAATTTCAGTTGACAGAACAATTTATAATCCTATATTTGCATCCCGTTTGAGAGACAAAATCAATCAAACGTTGTTCTAAAGTAATGGTGTGGTAGTTCAGCTGGTTAGAATACCTGCCTGTCACGCAGGGGGTCGCGGGTTCGAGTCCCGTCCGCACCGCAAAAAGCCTCAACGCAAGTTGGGGCTTTTTTTATGTCTATGCATTACGTATATATCCTTTATGCTGATTTATTTGATTCTTTTTATATTGGCTAAACAACTGATTTAGAAAGAAGATTATTTGAGCATAATTACGGTTTAACGAAGTCTACACAAGCTAAAAGACCTTGGAGAAGAGTCAACAGTGAAGAATTTCCCACACAACTTGAAGCATTAAGAAGAGAAAAGTTTCTGAAGGCGCAGCGTAATAAGTCGTTTTACAAAAGACTATGTAATTTGTAATTGTCGCGGGTTCCCCCGAGTACTCGGGGCGTCCGCACCGCAAAAAGCCTCAACGCAAGTTGGGGCTTTTTTTGTTTCACCTCCCAGATATACTTCATTCACTAGCGAGTTTCTTTTTAATGAAAACAAGGAGTCAATTTATCATTAATGCAGTATCCTTTTTTTGCAAGTAACCTTATATAGCAGTTCCCAATAGATACCAGTAGTTGGTAGCAGAGTTGTCGCACTCAGAGCCCTTCACGGAAGTTATTAGTGTAGTTACCTGTTACATCAACAATCAATACTGTGGAATTAATACCACGCTATAACTATGTCAAACTTGTAATGATGTAACTTATTCATCTTTTGATGTAATGTATTCCGCAACAGCCTGTCGGTTCTTTGCAGCACAAAATAATTATACAAAATGAAAAACATGTTACACTTTATAATGATAGCCTTTGCGTTATTGTTTTTTCCGTTAGCAAATAAGGCGCAGGCTCCTAACCTTGGAACCGCAGCAGGCTTTTTGCTTTTTTCCACAAATGGAGCGGTAACCAATTCGGGTATTTCACAACTTACAGGTAATATAGGCACCAACAGTGGCTCCAATACCGGTTTCGGAAACGTTAACTGTACAATGAACAGTCAGAATGGTGCAACGGCACAAGCAGCGCAAGATTTACTGATTGCATACAATCAATTGAATGGAACAATAGCCACGTTTTTTCCGTCAAATTTATTAGGAAATGGCGATACCTTAAATCCGGGAGTTTATTCTATAGGGAGTGCTACCATTTTAAATGGAGATCTTATTTTGGATGCGAATGGAAATTCGTCTGCTGTGTTTATTTTTAAAATACAAGGTGCTTTTTCTACCAATGCCAATGCGAAAGTAAAATTGATAAATGGTGCTAAAGCATGCAATATATTTTGGAAAGTGGAAGGGTTGATCAGTTTCGCTTCGGGAACCACCATGAGGGGAACTGTGATTGCGAATAATGCAGCTATTAATATGAATGCAGGAGATACGCTTGAAGGTAGGGCATTTTCTACTACGGGAGCAGTAATCATGAATGGAACGTTCGCCTACATACCCATCGGGTGTGGAAGTCCTACCCTTACAGGACCGATGGCTCCCGATCTTGTTTCCAATACCGATTATGCACTTTTTTCTTCCAATGGCATTGTATCCAATGTGGGTACAACGCATGTTAATGGAGGAGATGTTGGTACAAACAGTGGTACAACAAATGGATTCGACAGTTTGCTTGTAACAGGTATGATTCACCTTAATCCAGACTCATCAACCGCTCGCGCTGATACGGATTTAGTGAATGTATATGATTACATTAATTTGTTGCCGGTAGATATTGAGTTATTGTATCCTGCACAGTTTGGAAACAACCTAACGCTTACTCCTCACACTTATCTTTTGAATGCAGCTACCGTTCTTACGGATACGCTTTATCTTGATGCGCAAGGCAATCAATCTGCTGTATTTGTGATACGGATTAATGGTGCGCTTTCAACAAGTGTAGGCTCGAAAGTTATTCTAGTTAACGGAGCACAAGCTCAGAATGTGTATTGGAGAGTTGACGGAGCAGGGGCGATTAATGACTTATCGGTGTTTAATGGAACACTCCTGGTTACGGATGGGGCATTACATACAGGAACTGTTTTAAATGGCAGGATGCTTTCAGGTATAGGGGCAATAACAACCAACAACGCTACGATTAATGTACCGGGTGCTGTAACTCCTTTATCGGACCTCATTGTATCAACAACTACGGGTGTTCAGGGAACTTATAACAATGTAACAGTTACGTCAACAGGAAATGGTACACTTACAGGAAACCTGATGGTAATGGGTAACATGATTATTCAAACAGGAGGTAAGTTGAACACAGGGAATAATTTGGTACAAGGTGTGAATGACTTTACACTGAGTAATGGTGCTTCGCTCACAATCAATTCGGCAGAGGGTATCATGACAGCGAATGAGATAGGTGATATTCGTGTGTTGGGTACACGTACCTATAATGCAGGAGCAACATATATTTATGCAGGAAATTTAAGACAGACAACGGGAGATGGATTGCCGGCATCAATCGACTCTTTGGTGATTCATAATATAAATGGTGTAACATTATCATCATCACAAATCGTCAACAATAACCTTACCTTGGGTAATGGTAATTTAAATATTGGAATGCATGACCTTACAATCAACTCTTTGGGTACAATAACCAATGCCTCGGCAAACGGATATGTAGCTACAGATGACAGTGCGGGTACCAGAGGTAATTTAAACAGGACTGTTGTTAGCGCTGGTTCTTCCGTTTTATTTCCGGTAGGCAGTACTTTATGGAAAGGGTCTTATTCGCCTGCCACAATTACAATGCCTTCAGGTACCACGGATATTATTTCTGTGAGGGTATTCAGAGGAGCAATGCACGGGGGCGCAACAGGTCCTAACGTTACAAGTCATGTGGTTAACAGAAGCTGGATCATTTCGGAAGCAATTGTTGGTGGTTCAAATACCAATGTGCAGCTACAATGGAATGATACCATGGAGTTGCCTTCGTTTATCAGAGCAAAAGTGGGCATTCCGCATCATGATGGTACTTCATGGAATGAACCAGCGGCAGCTTCTTATACTGCAGCAGTAGGTTCTAATCCATACACAACAACGCGTACAGGGGTTACATCGTTCAGTGTTTTTATTGTAGCAGACAGTGCTACCAATGGTGCGCTTCCGGTAAGGCTGCTTAGCTTTACAGGAACAAAAGTAAAAGCAGATGTTGTATTGAACTGGAAAACGGCAATGGAAGTGAACAACAGTCATTTTGACGTGGAAAGATCCATAGATGGAAAAACATTTGAGAAGGTGGGAACACTTGCTGGCTCGGGTAACAAATCTGTACTTACCAATTATGGTTTTACGGATGAGCAGATTTCGGATAAGACTAAAGCTACTGTTTATTACAAGCTGATACAGGTTGATTTTGATGGTAAGATGACCAGCTACGGTCCCATAGCCATTCAATCAAAACCGACAGCGGCTGAATTCAGCTTCAATACTTTTCCTAACCCCATCTCCACAGACGTTCAAATACAAATTTTGAATAGTGAGAAAGGAAGCGTAAGTATCCTTATGTATGATATGCATGGTAAAATAGTGGCGCAAAAAACTACCCAAATGGAAAGTGGCGTTAACCATGTTACGCTTGATAACCTGGATGGACTAACGGATGGCGTTTATTTTATGTATGCAACGCTCAACGGAAACGTATATACAAGGAAATTAATAAAGAACAATCATTAGAACTTGAATAGCATATAAAAAAAGCCACCCCGCGGGGTGGCTTTTTTTATGCCTAAATATCAAAAGGTAAACGGAGTATTTTGTATGGAATAGTTGAACTAAAAAAGTTCAAACGGATTTGCGAAGTTTCACTTGATAATCATCTAGCCCCATATAAGGCATAATATTATCATTATAAATCCTCAAGGAGTATTCTACGCTGCGGTTTCATCGATTTAAAGAAGGATGGCGTAAATCCGGTAACTTTTTTAAACTGATTTGACACATGTGCGATGCTGCTATAGTTTAGTTTACAGGCAATCTCTTTCAGCGTGAGCTCATCATACATCAACAACTCTTTTACGCGTTCTATTTTATGAAGAATGATATAGTATTCAATCGTAATGCCTATGGCTTTTGAAAAAACACTTGATAGATAAGCATAATCCCGTTGCAATTTTGAACTTATATAATTTGAAAAATTCATTGTTGGCGATTTATCTGCATAATGAACCATTTCGACAATTACATTTTTAATGTTTTCTATGATGATGTCTTTTTGATCATCTATTAATTCAAGCCCCGATACAGACAACATATTCTTTAATTGCTCACGTCTTATATCTGAAAGGTTCTCTTTTAGTTCGGCATTGCCCAATTCTACAGATTTGTAGTCAATGCAAAGGTTATCCAGTTCCAACTGTAAAACCATCTTGCATCGCATGCTCACCATGTTTTTTATAAATATTCTCATGTGGTTATGATATATTTTAGTAAGTTGATATTATATAAATGTTTAAACGCGGTAACTAAAAACACAACTGAAAATTGAGACAAATTCACACCATATGTGCAACTATTTACCCAAGGTCACGATGTTTAACTGAACCTATACCATAAAAGAGAGGCCATATTCATGCTCCTTCCTTTCCCATTACGGCTGATTGCAGCTTCTTTGCATTCAGATAGGTAATACCTTGTTAGTGACAAAATACATGCCTCGACTTTCCATTGTTTGTTTTCAAATAGATTGGCCATCAGAAATGTAAACTGCGGAAAGAATGCACCTTCTCTTTTTTTTGTGTAAAAATGCTCATATTCCACCTGCAATGAGTTTATATACATCCCATGCTTCTTTACGATTTGGCTTTAAGCTGTTTTACCATAAAGTGCATATCAAACATATTGGCAATTTCCCGAAGGAAGGGCCGGTATTATTGGTTTCCAATCATCCCAATTCGTTTATGGATGCGTTGGTTATTGGCGCTTATTTGCCGCGGCCAACCAATTTTTTGGCAAGGTGCGATGCGTTTAAAAACCCCATTTTAGCAAAGGTGTTTAAAACATACCATATGCTTTCCCGTATACAGGATAAGTGAAGGTAAAGAAAACATTGAAAAAAATTTTGAAACCTTTGATGCAAGCTATGATGAAGTGAATAAATGTGGTTCAGTACTCATTTTTGGTGAGGGATTGTGTGTGAACAATTGGGATTTGCGTCCGCTTAAAAAGGTCCTGCACGGATTGCCAACAGGGCCTGGGCAAGCAATGATGTTGCAAAATATTTGGTGATATTACCAATAGGATTAACCTACGAATTTTATGCCATGTAGGCAAATTAAAATTGATGGAGTAGTCGATATGTTTTAATCCTTTCTATAACGTTAACGGTCTGCATTAGCTTACTTGAAATTGATTATTATCTGTTGGGATAAGTCTGAAAACATTGAATTGGTTCTTTAATAGCAGTATTTGTCTGCTGATTTCATCAAAATTACGTTGTCCGGATTCATACTTTTTTAAGCTGCGAAACAATCCGTTAAAGTGATTCTGATAATATTTTTCGTAATGAAACTTTCTTGTTAAGCGTTTAAAAAGCCCAATCTCGCTTTCTATGAGTTTAATATCATTGGTATAAATGCAGTTTAATATATTGAGTAACACATTTTCTATACCCACCCAGCTTGATAAGCTGTTTAAGTTTGTAAACATGGTACGTGAACGTAAAAGTAGACTTGAACTCATGGCATAATTACGGTTGTAAAACTCTTTAATAGCTAGCAGATATAAATAATGATTACGAAGTCTTGCACTTACCAGCGAGGTGTATTCATCTGAAATCATCTCTTCGATAAACAAAGCCGCTTTGTCATAATTGCCGTTATTGGAATAGTTGAGTACAGTAACATAAATGAAGTAAAAAAAGCTGCAATCGAACATTTGATAGCCTTTTACTTTGAGTACTTTTTCGAAAATGCCTTTATGCACAAGGTTAAACTTGTCGGATTCGTTGGTTAAATAATAATACCGACTGTATAAGCACTGGATAGCCACATCACAATTAGGATACTTATAGATTAAAAACGAATGGTTGTAGGTTTTAAAAAGCTGTTGAAGTTCTTTATATGCTTCTTCTTTGTAGATTGGGTTAAACGATACGCTCAGTTTTAAGGTGAGCTCTCCACTCAGGTAAAAAAAAGCAGATGTTTTATTATTGAGTTTAGTATGAATGTCTTTTATTTTTTTTATTTGTCCAGCTACTTTTTCGGCTGCATAGATGTTTGGCAGGTAAAAAAGATCTTGACAATCAAGCACCGTTGAGTAAAAAATTTCTTCTAGTTTATTTGTGAGATTCTGTTTTTCTTCAATTGTGTTTAAAATATTTAAATACATCGCACTTTTTTTGTTGTCGTGCCTGTAAGTGAGGAAAAAGCAAAAGTACACCTCCTTAAGTTCATTGAACAACTCTAGTGAGATACAGGTTTTTTCGAGCTTTCTTAATTCTCTGATTAGACTATAACGATCTTTCGAATAAACAAGCAGCCGAAGATTTTGGATTTTCTCTTTAACTTTAACTACTTCATTTTTACTAAGGTCTATTTTAATGGTTATAATATCGTCAAGTAGCCTATTCTTTAACGTATAAAGATTATTCAAACCATCATTATAATTTAAGTTGATTGCGAGTTCTTTATTATCAATATCTGGATCCTTGCTTATTTCCGCAAAGAGTTGGTGTTTTATTTTTTGTGAACTTATTTTTTGGGTGAGTAATGTTTTTTCTTTCCCGGAAAGATTTTGAATTGCAAAACTTAAGTAATCCATAGCATAATTATTAAATCGTTATTAATTACCCCTGATAATTTGAACCGATCCGGTGAGTTTAACAGGGGTTTTGTCAGAAAGTTTAGCGTTTAGTACATAAAAGTAAACCCCATCAGGGGCATTGGTTCCATTATCGGTTCCGTTCCATCGCTGATAAGGATTCGATGTTTCGAACAATAAACTTCCCCAGCGATTGAATACCTGAAAAGAACACTGTTCAACAAATCTTTGTGCGTCTTTGTTAATGCCAAAATCATCATTGATCCCGTCATTATCAGGTGTAAATACATTAGACATCTTAATAGGTATTACTTGTTCAAAAGCATTTACCAGTTTAGTAAGGGTGTCTGTGCACCCCATGCTATCTACAACAAGTGTAATAGCATATTGTCCAGGTTTGTCAAAGTGATACGAGAATGGATTAACTTTAGGTGTTTGAGTATAGGTATCCACAAGCCATAAAATATGAGGTGTGCTAATATCATGAGCAGTTGCTACCGCTGAAAAAGGAATCAAGCCTTCGTCTGCCGATAATGAGAAATCAGCTTTGGGAGAAGCCTTAACGGTGACCAAAACTGAGTCGTAAAAATGAGCACAATCGGTAGCTTTTACCCAGTAATACATAGTAGTATCGGGAGTAATAGTGATAGAGCGATTTTTAGTGCCTGTATTCCAAATAATATTACCATTGCCGTTAAATGTAAGTTCAACTTCCTCACCCGGGCATATGCTAACAGGTGCTGGCACAATGGAGCCCGTTATTGCAGGCAGCACGGTTATTTGCTGATTAATGATTGCATCACATCCATCGGCTGCATTAAAGTAATATGTTATCTTATGAATCCCATTGCCTAATAATGCAGGATTAATCGTTGCAACTGTATCCACATCATTGATGATAAATTTCCCTCCGGCAGGGTTACCTATCGGGGTAAAAGTAGGGTCGCTTAAACAATACTTTCCCTTGATACCGCTTATGGTGACTGAAGGGGGAGCAACTACCTTAATATTTTGAGTAACCGAAGCAATACAACCATAGTTTTGTTCCACATACTGGTATGCCACAACATGAGTTATGTTCAAATCAAGGACAGATGGATCAAGTATTTGCACGGGAAGGTTGTTGATTGTGAAAGCTCCTCCAAGAGGAGCAGCATGTAAAGCCACAAGGTCGGAAGTAACGCAGAATGCAGAATCGAGACCAATAAAATAAGGAGTAGGTAGCGGGGCAATATAAATGACCTTACTTAGGGTATTGGTGCACCCTGTAGCCTGACTGGTATACGAATAAACCAATGAGTAAAAACCAGTGTCAAGCAAAGTAGGGTTAATCTCCGTTACATTATTACCATTAAGCTTAAATGTGCCACCAACAGGCGAAGCTTTTAATAATACATTGGCTGAATTTTTACAATAGCTGTCATTAATATCTGTAAACGCAAGCACTGGTTTATCAATTCTTATAATCTTAGAAACCGAATCAATACATAAAGAAATGGGGTCTACATACACGTACAATATTTTGTGAGTTGCTATAGACAAAGCGGCAGGATTGAAAGAGATAGCATTATTCCCATCGACAAAAAAGTTCCCACCTGTAGGGCTTCCCGAAAGACTAACCACGGATGAGTTGGAACAATAAACCGAATCAAGATTATTGATAGTAGCTGTTACTTTAACAATTCTGAATTCTGCTGTATCTCTATCTCCACAACTTCCCCCATCAGTGTATACATAAACAACGCGATGCAATCCTGTATCCAACAAGGCTGGGTTAAGTGTAATAGCAGGATTACCGTCAATGGTAAATGATCCACCAACAGGAGTTGCTACTAATGCTGCTGGCGATTCGTAAGAACAGTATGAAGCACTTACTCCACTTATCTGAGCAACGATATTTGATACAACCTCAACGACTCTGGAGTCTGAACCTACACACCCATCCGGGTCGGAATAGATATAAGAGATGATGTGCATACCAATACCAAGAGCAGCCGCGCTAAATGATGTGGCTGTGTTTCCATCAACAGTAAATACACCTCCTGCGGGTGATCCTTTAAGTATAACAGTGGGTGATGATAAGCAATAACTACCACCAAGACTATCAATAGATACATTTGGTGTATACACCTTCACAACTTGTGTGTCGCGAGAGGTGCATTTGTTTCCCGAAGGTTCGGTATACACATACACTACAGTATGATTTCCTATGCCAAGTGTATTCGGATTAAATGTAGTAGCAGTTGCTCCATTAATAAAAAATGTTCCTCCTAAAGGCATGCGCGATCCGGCAAGTGTTACTGTGGCATCTGAAACACAATATTTGCTTTTAAGTAATGTTGAATCTCGAGTTATTGGGGGAGTTGGCAGTACGGTTACTGAACGCGTAAATGTATCTTGTTTGCCGCAAGCACCTGAGGTTATCATTTTAACTTGGTATGTGCCGGGAGCATTAAAAACTTTAACAGGATTAGCGGCACTAATTACTGGGCTCCCATCACCAAAATTCCAACGAACGGCTCCTCCACATTTTCCAGCAGCAGAGTTAAACATAAAAGGTGTCCCTGCACACCCTGAGTTATTAGTAAATGAAGCTCCTGATATTGATTCTGATACGTAAACAGAGTCAACAGCGAATCCTTCATGATTACATTCATACCCTCCAGCATTTCTTACAAAACGCCACCTGAATTTAACATTTGATTTTCCTCCCAAGCCTGTAAGACAATGCCGTGCTGTATTCCATCTTCCACATAAAGGAATTAATCCGCATCCAGGCGTATATGTATTTCCACCACAAGCCGAGTTAGTTAATGCACCGCTCCATGAAACTCCGGCTCCACGATTATCATTATACCAATTAAGCGTATTACATTCATCATTGGGTTCGTTATAACTACCAATCATAGCCCATGGGCCATTATTTATGGATGCTTCAAAAACAACTCCCATCCAATTATTTTCAAGTTCCACTAAAAATTTAAAGCTAATGTAAGGAGCTTGCACATTCGTAAAGTCAAAAGGTCTTGTTTCGAGAAAGGTTCCACTCAGCGGAATACTCACATACTGATTGAGTGGTCCGCTTACCCATGATTTAGAGCCTTCTCCTGCTATATTCATTGATGTTTTTGCCGGAGTACCCCATGTCCAAATTTGTGCTCCTCCGAAAGTGTAGCCTCCGTTACTTGTTTCAAAATTTTCGAAGTATGGAAAAGTGTTTATTGTTTGCGCCTTAGCGTTTATTAGACTACAAATAAATATAACTAGGCTTATGGGTAGCAATGTTTGCTTTTTCATTCTTATTAATTTATTAGTTTCTCCTGATAATTTGAACCGATCCGGTGAGTTTAACAGGGGTTTTGTCAGAAAGTTTAGCGTTTAGTACATAAAAGTAAACCCCATCAGGGGCATTGGTTCCATTATCGGTTCCGTTCCATCGCTGATAAGGATTCGATGTTTCGAACAATAAACTTCCCCAGCGATTGAATACCTGAAAAGAACACTGTTCAACAAATCTTTGTGCGTCTTTGTTAATGCCAAAATCATCATTGATCCCGTCATTATCAGGTGTAAATACATTAGACATCTTAATAGGTATTACTTGTTCAAAAGCATTTACCAGTTTAGTAAGGGTGTCTGTGCACCCCATGCTATCTACAACAAGTGTAATAGCATATTGTCCAGGTTTGTCAAAGTGATACGAGAATGGATTAACTTTAGGTGTTTGAGTATAGGTATCCACAAGCCATAAAATATGAGGTGTGCTAATATCATGAGCAGTTGCTACCGCTGAAAAAGGAATCAAGCCTTCGTCTGCCGATAATGAGAAATCAGCTTTGGGAGAAGCCTTAACGGTGACCAAAACTGAGTCGTAAAAATGAGCACAATCGGTAGCTTTTACCCAGTAATACATAGTAGTATCGGGAGTAATAGTGATAGAGCGATTTTTAGTGCCTGTATTCCAAATAATATTACCATTGCCGTTAAATGTAAGTTCAACTTCCTCACCCGGGCATATGCTAACAGGTGCTGGCACAATGGAGCCCGTTATTGCAGGCAGCACGGTTATTTGCTGATTAATGATTGCATCACATCCATCGGCTGCATTAAAGTAATATGTTATCTTATGAATCCCATTGCCTAATAATGCAGGATTAATCGTTGCAACTGTATCCACATCATTGATGATAAATTTCCCTCCGGCAGGGTTACCTATCGGGGTAAAAGTAGGGTCGCTTAAACAATACTTTCCCTTGATACCGCTTATGGTGACTGAAGGGGGAGCAACTACCTTAATATTTTGAGTAACCGAAGCAATACAACCATAGTTTTGTTCCACATACTGGTATGCCACAACATGAGTTATGTTCAAATCAAGGACAGATGGATCAAGTATTTGCACGGGAAGGTTGTTGATTGTGAAAGCTCCTCCAAGAGGAGCAGCATGTAAAGCCACAAGGTCGGAAGTAACGCAGAATGCAGAATCGAGACCAATAAAATAAGGAGTAGGTAGCGGGGCAATATAAATGACCTTACTTAGGGTATTGGTGCACCCTGTAGCCTGACTGGTATACGAATAAACCAATGAGTAAAAACCAGTGTCAAGCAAAGTAGGGTTAATCTCCGTTACATTATTACCATTAAGCTTAAATGTGCCACCAACAGGCGAAGCTTTTAATAATACATTGGCTGAATTTTTACAATAGCTGTCATTAATATCTGTAAACGCAAGCACTGGTTTATCAATTCTTATAATCTTAGAAACCGAATCAATACATAAAGAAATGGGGTCTACATACACGTACAATATTTTGTGAGTTGCTATAGACAAAGCGGCAGGATTGAAAGAGATAGCATTATTCCCATCGACAAAAAAGTTCCCACCTGTAGGGCTTCCCGAAAGACTAACCACGGATGAGTTGGAACAATAAACCGAATCAAGATTATTGATAGTAGCTGTTACTTTAACAATTCTGAATTCTGCTGTATCTCTATCTCCACAACTTCCCCCATCAGTGTATACATAAACAACGCGATGCAATCCTGTATCCAACAAGGCTGGGTTAAGTGTAATAGCAGGATTACCGTCAATGGTAAATGATCCACCAACAGGAGTTGCTACTAATGCTGCTGGCGATTCGTAAGAACAGTATGAAGCACTTACTCCACTTATCTGAGCAACGATATTTGATACAACCTCAACGACTCTGGAGTCTGAACCTACACACCCATCCGGGTCGGAATAGATATAAGAGATGATGTGCATACCAATACCAAGAGCAGCCGCGCTAAATGATGTGGCTGTGTTTCCATCAACAGTAAATACACCTCCTGCGGGTGATCCTTTAAGTATAACAGTGGGTGATGATAAGCAATAACTACCACCAAGACTATCAATAGATACATTTGGTGTATACACCTTCACAACTTGTGTGTCGCGAGAGGTGCATTTGTTTCCCGAAGGTTCGGTATACACATACACTACAGTATGATTTCCTATGCCAAGTGTATTCGGATTAAATGTAGTAGCAGTTGCTCCATTAATAAAAAATGTTCCTCCTAAAGGCATGCGCGATCCGGCAAGTGTTACTGCTGCATCTGAAACACAATATTTGCTTTTAAGTAGTGTTGAATCTCGAGTAACTGGAGGAGGAGGGAACACAATTACATCTTTCGTTAAAGTGTCTTGTTTGCCACAATATGATGTTACAATCAGTTTCGCCTTATAGGTGCCGGGGTTTTTATAAACGTGGACTGCATTTGCAATATTGAGTATTGGCGTTCCATCACCAAAATCCCATTTGTTTGCAGTAATACACGGGTGTAATGTAGGGGTGAAAATTATGGGTGCATTGGCACAGCCACTAGGTATATTAAAATTGAATGGAGGAGGAATTGGATCGCCAATAAAGATGGAATCAAGACCAACACCTTCTGCTTCCTGTTGAGATCCTGTTGATGCAAAGCGAAATCGAAAATACACATTAGGTTGACCTTTTAAAAAATCAATACAGTGTTTTGAAACGACCCATTTTCCACAAATATTATTTGTACACCCAAATCCCCATGAGCCACCTCGATTATCAGTATTTCCAGTCCATGTGGCCCCATTGTTATACCAGTTTTGAGTATTGCATCCATTTAATTCACCAGCCCCACCAAGGATTTGAAAATTTGTACCATTAATTGAATATTCGAGTACAACACTTTCCCAGGTATTCTCTACTTCTAAGAAAAATTTAAACGAAATAATAGGATTGTTAAGTTTAGTAAAATCGAAGCAAGGAAAGGTTAGAAAAGAAGCGTCATTTGACAGGTAATTTCCATTTGGAAAACCATTATACCATGATTGAAATCCTTCTCCTGGTTTCATTTTTACTTTGTTTGGGCTGCCCCAACCCCAGCTGCTGTTGTTACCATTGGCAGAAAATCCACCATCATTGGCTTCAAAGTTTTCGAAGTAAGGGAAGGAATTTATTTTAGTAACCAATCGTACCCGGGCAGTGTCATTATTTCTGGCAATATCTCCCGGCAAATTTGTAAACACTTTTATATCATTAACACCAGCAATCCTATTAAAACGGGAATTAAACTTATAAGTAATAGTAGAACCAGCCATTATTGCTGCAGCAGTTTCCGTTACAATAAGGCCATTGTTAATGCTGTATGAAATATCATAGCTGTTAATAGTTGATGCTCCAAGATTTCTTACCTGAACGGAAATACTATCTTGATTTCCATTAACAACACAATTTCCTGCTACTGGATAGGTAATGGCAAGAACAGCTAAATTTTGCGAATAGCTGAATCCATAATTTATAAGGATTAAAACCAGCGCAAGTTTTACACTAAACATTTTTGTTTTCATTATTCAATTTTTAAACAACACAATCATTCAAGATGCAAACATAAATTGAACATGTGAGGCTAAAGTTAAGCATGTAAGGTATGCAGTAGTTATTTTTTAAACTTAGATGGATTTCTAATTACATTGAGGATATCTTAAATGCAGAAAGGTATCCTAAGAACAGGGTATCAACGATTAAATATTGAGAGAGAAGCTGTGTTGTTGAAAGAAAGAATGTGCGTAAAAAAATGCACTTAACAATTTAATAATATTAACTCACCATTAAGTTGTAGCATTAATGATTTAACCTTAACAGTGGAAATAGCCTTTGGATGATATGCCTTAAATACTTTTGCGCGGTTATCCATCAGTTACAATGAACATACTTAAAAGTACAATTAAAAGTAGGGCCAACTGTTTCTCTAAATACAAGTTCAATACTTTGGCTCTATATCTTGGTTTTATATTTAGCGTGGCCTATGCTTCACGGCTCAATGCACAAACCAATACTTCGTCTTACCAGTTCTTGCCAGATACGGTAGGTTCTCTGAGTCTGGATAGAAATGGAAACTTGGTAAATTTTTCAGACCAGGCAGATCTTATTTCTCCTTTATCTCAACAGGTAAACTCTTCTGTTATAAACTTACCTTTTGATGTTTTTTTTATGGGTAGCAATTATTCGCATTTTATCGTAAATGTGAATGGGTGTGTAGTAATGGCGCCTTCAGCTACTATTAGTTTTACCCCTTCATCGGTTAATAATTACACGGGAGTAACAAGCCAATATGCTGTGTTTGCTCCTTTTTGGGATGTGCTTAAAACACCTGCTAACAAAGGAGTTAAATACACTGTCTCTGGAATTGCTCCTTACCGAAGTTTAATTGTAGAATGGAATGTTTTGCCGGGGTCTGCATCAACCGCAACTGATTTTGATATGCAGTTTCAGTTTCGGTTATATGAGTCTACTAATATTATAGAATACGTGTATGGAAAGATGCAAATTGGAAAAAACGTTATTACACCAGTTACTGCATCCATAGGTTTTTCTATTGCTTCGGCAAGCAGAGATAGTTCTTTTATCAGCGTGATGAATACAGATAGTATTTATGTATCAAGGTTAAGAGCAAATATTACTGCTTCACAAAATTTAGTTAACACGAACACTTCCGGAGTGATTAAAGGATTGCATAACATGCAAGAGGGACACAGAACAAGACTTGCTTTTGTTCCTGACCCAATGTTGGCTCCCGGTAATCTTGTCACTTTTAATGTTTCATCAAACCAAGCCTTATTATACTGGGATGATTACACAACTGATGAGTCTGGATTTAAACTCTATAGAGTGAACAAAGTGAATGAACCCAATTTTGATACTGCTTTAGCACCCAATATTACATTCAGAAATTTAACTAATCTTTTACCTGGAACTACTTACCAATATAGGGTGCAAGGGTTCAATAACTATACTTCGGCATACAGTAATATTGTAACGTTTCGTACAAATGATGCAGATACACTTTATGCTGTAAGATCGGGAAATTGGAACGATACAGCCACTTGGGGAGGCTTTGTTCCTACCCAAAATACGGTGGTGGAAATTCCTGCATCAATCTCTGTAATACTGAATATAAATGAGGCTCGTTGTCACCAGCTTATTGTATATGGGGAACTAACGTTTGCCGATCAAGCTGCAGCACAGAAACTGTATGTTAATTATGATGTAGTTAATAATGGAAAGATAACTGCATGGGCTACCCCTACATATAATAATATAGGAAGCGAAATCATAATTGGACGGAATATGCTTAACAGTAATATTCTTACTTTATACAAAATCACGGCTTCATATACTTCTGGAATCAGCTTACGTTTTATTGGGGATGAAAATTCTAAGCTTACGGGTAATGGAGATACTACAAATGTTTATGCGCTTATAAGTGATAAAAATAGCGCAAAAGACTCTTTAACCATTAACCCATTGCGACTTACAATTAAAGGTGCTGCAACCGATTTGGAATCGGCTGGTGCATTGCTTGGAGTATCTGCAACACACACAGGTATATTATGTATTGCAGGCTCATATACTTTACAAAACAGATTTTTTCCCAACAGAGATCTTATGTCTACTAAAGGTTTTTCTGTTGTGATTGATAATCCTGGATTTTCAGTAACACCCCTTGGAGGAGATTTTACGATTAATGGATTGTGCTTGTTAAAATTAAAAAAAGGTTCAATTGTTATACAAGGTTCATTGCAATTGCGTGCGCTTGCATCTTTAATAGTTGAGGGTGGAGAGTTAACTATTACCAATCAACTTAAAAACTTTAACGCTACCAGTGACGCATTTTTTGCTCAAAGTGGTGGTCGCATTATTACAAGTGGGCTTGTATTCAACTCTACAAAAAACAATATTAACCTTCTTGGTGGAGTATTGATATCGGATGGTAATGCGCAACTGTTATCCGATTTGAGCGTTTCAAAATTCAGCCAACATAAAGTGCTTTTCGGAGCATCTGCTAATAGCACAATTAAACAATACACAATAAGTGGAGACTATGCAGGTGTATTTATTGATAGCATCACGAATACATCTTCTGTTACCGAACTTATTTTAAATGGGAATACAACCATTAATAACGATTTGTTTATAGGTAGCAATGATACAATAGAGGTCGGTGCATACCAGTTAACAATCAATGCCGATTCAGCAAAAATAAATGGAAGTATACAAAGCAATGATGTGGCATCAAAACTTATACTCTCTTCATTTAACAATCAAATTGTTTCGGGTAATGGAATAGTAAAGGTTAGCTCATTGGAAATTATCAAAGAGGATACTTTTAATGTTATTTCATTTGCGATTTTGAATCCATTATTGGTTAACCAAGTTGGTTTTTATGGTGGGAAAGTTATACATGCCGATAAGTTGAAAATAGGAAGTCCTTCTGTGTTTTCTACAGTTAGAATAGGAAGAACCAATATTGTTGGGAACGGAAGTTATCTTGATGTCAATCCTATTTATGTTAACCCCAAACAGCTATTTATAGAATACAATACGGAGTATGCACAAAGAAATACAGGCTACGAAATTCCGCAGAGCAGAAAACTTGCAGGTTTGTTTTTTGCAAACAGATTAGGCGTAGAAGTTGTTGGTGGAAATATTGAAGTTACAGATACATTGGTTCTGCAATCAGGCAAAATAAAATCATCTGTAAACAATCAAATAATATTCACCGATACGACCAACGCGCAATCCATTAAAGTTATTTCGGGAAGTTGTTTTACAGGTCCGTTCACACGTAGTATTCCAGCAAAACCATTATCAGAGGCAAAGGTTTATGAGTTTCCAATAGGAGCAAACGAATATGTTAACCCTTTTACTTTATATAATCCAATTGTGAATGAAAAAGCCATCAATATTCAAGCTGCTTATTACGAATCACCTGTTATTGGAACAGCATCAGCAACGCTTAAAAATATTGCCGATACGGGATTTTGGCAACTGGCTGTATTGAACAATACCGGAAATTTAACAAGCTTTATGATAAATGTGCAAGATGATGAACTTACATCAAGATCGAAGTTAGCACTTGCAAAAAGCAACTCATTGGTATTAAAAACTATTGATATTTTTTACCCTTCGGGAGAAAGAATCAGCTATCTTATAGATTCATTACGTTCGGATACAATTACTGCTTCGATAGTAGATTCATTTTATTATTTTACCAAAGCCGAAATTATACCTGATACACTTTCAAAACCGATTTATAAGATTGGACAGGGGGAAGATTTTGAAAACCTAACCGCAGTATCAAAACGATTAGGCCGCTCTTATATTGATAGTTTAACAGTATTTGAAATTACCCAAAATTATAGTTCAGATAAGGAAATTTTTCCGATAGCATTCGAGCAAATGTTGTATACGAATAGTGTGTATGCAAAAAATGTAACCATAAAACTTGCAAATAATGTTACCGGAATTGTAACCACCAATACACAAGCTTTATCGGGTAATAATGCATTGCTTAATTTTTATGGAGTAGATAGTTTAACCCTGAATGGAATGGGATACGATGCGCTTGGTATTCCTACAGATAAAAATGAATGGTCTATTCAAACAACTACACCGGCTGTTCCCGTTATTCGTTTTGGAAGTGATGCGTCTTTTAATAGAATTGTGTCACTAAATATTATCGGGAATAATAATGTAAGTACATCTGGAACGATAGTATTAGGAGGGTCAATTGGTGACCAAACAGGAAATGATTATAACACGATTGAAAACAATACCATCACATCTTCGTCTACCACATTACTTGCTGCAAACCAAATTATGTCAACTGGCGCATCAAGTAATGTAAGAAATGACAACAACAAAATTGTAAACAACAAAATTTCTAATTTCTCATTAGCGGGCATAAATATTACGGCTACCGGAAACGGTTCGAGTTGGTTACTGGAGGGCAATTCTATTTTTCAAACATTTACGAATGCAACTGCTAACACTGCCATCAATTTTGTTCCGGGCATAGGATCTGGAAATAATAAAATTAGATTAAATGCAATTGGCGCCTCACCCACAGCTAGCTTGTGGACTTATTCGGGAGCCACTGCACTTTCTGTAATGGTTTTAAATGTTGATACTGCAATAGAAAGTATTGTTTCGGATAATATAATCAAAGGGTATAATTTATCGAGTAACGGAACTACAAACGGGTTAATAGCCATCACAGCCAATGGTGGTAATGTCAATATTGTGGCCAATAGAATTGGTGGACTAGAAACAACGGGAAAAATAACGATTGCAGGCCGTGGCTTAAGTGTAATGATTCGTTCACTAGTAAGTATTGGAAAGGTAAACATCAGTGATAATATAATTACCAATATAGACCAATCAGTAGCAGCAGGAACTACTAACAAAGTAAGAGCAATTTCTATTGAAGGCACAGCTCCTGTGAATCTAAACAATAATAGTATCAACAATATTATTGCCCGCGGTGCAAGTACTGATTACCGTGATGCTTCTTTAACAGGTATATACTTATCAGGCGCTACTCAAAATGCTTCTATAACGGCTAATCGCATATATAATCTCAATATCGTTTCAACTTCACTCGGATATGTTACAGGTCTTTCCATCAATGGAATTGCATCTGGAAGTATATCTGCTAATAACGTATATAACCTAACTAACGCTTCAACTACTGCAGGCAGTTATATTATGGGAATGAGTGTTGAGTATGGTTCATGGCTAATTAGCAATAATAAAATAGTTATTACCAATACGGGTAACGAAGCAAAATCTATTATCATTCATGCATTGCGTGTTTCAGCAGGAGTTCCGTATAAAAATAAAGTGCTTCACAATACTGTTTACATTGGAGGAACAACAGTAGGAACAAGTGTTACAACAGCTGGTTCTTTTGCTTTTTACCAATCGGCAGCTAGTGCAGATTTGGAAGTGATGAATAATTTATTTGTAAATGCTAGAGGTAATTCAAGCATTCATCCTGCGGCTTATTTTATTGTTAATCCAGGTACAGTTTCCGATTTTAATCATTTTCAAGGTCGTGGTACAAGTGCTATTATTTCAACATCGGGCATTTTACGTTCTTTCTTAACCTTTCAAAGTCTCTCGGGTGGCGACAAAAACTCAACGTCAGATATTACACCTGCATTTGAAAATATACCCGAAAACATTACTCCAAAAGACACAGCATTCAACTGCTTCATCAAAGGAACAGGTATTGCCAATGTAGAAACAGATTACACAGATAAAATTAGGCATACAACCCAACCCGATCGTGGTGCAGATGAATTTGTGTATTCCTCATTACGTCCTCAGCCTCCTTTTTTAACAGTGGGTAACGATACCTTATGTGCAGGTTCTCCAAGAACACTTTATGTAAATCCACCAGCTGCAGGAGACGATATTCAATGGTTTAATAAACCTGCCGGGGGTAATTTGCTATTTACAGGTTTTGATTTTACTACAGGAAATATTACAACAGATACGTTGTTTTATGCTCAGGTCACATCTGGTTTATGTAAGAGTTACCGTACAGCAATATCGGTAAAAGTGAAACCAAGTGCCGATGTGCAATTAATGAATGCCCCAATGAATCCTCTTTGTGGCGGTAATAGTTTAACCCTAAAAACGATAGCTAACTCTGGCAATTTGGTTAACTGGTTTGCCGATAGTATATCGACTACACCAATAGCAATTGGCAATGATTTTACAACAGGCATTTTATATGCCGATACTGCATTTTTTGTTGAAGCATCAAATGGCATATGCCCATCACGTAGAAAAAAAGTGGCAATCAATATTGATCATAATATTTCAAACCAGCCACCAGTAATCGATACATTGTTTACTGTTTGCAAAGGAGACAGTATTGCACTGAAAGCAACAAGCAATTATAATATTGTTTGGTATGCAACATTGTCAGGGCCAGCAATTGGGATGGATAGTATTTTAGTTGTGGATGAAGTAATGAAGGATACTTTTTATTATGTGGCATCTACCAATGGATCGTGTGTGAGTTCACTCGTAAAAGTGTATGTTAAGGTTAATAACAAACCTGTTCTTCCAATGATAGATTCGATCATCAATGTGTGTGGTAATCAAACTTTTTCTGTTTCACTTAATATAAGTGAAGGGAATATCAATTGGTATAGCGATAGTTTGAATCCTACATCTGTTCACACAGGTACACAAATTAGTTTGCCAACTTTGCTTACCGATAGCATTTTTTATATTGAAGTAACAAATGGCAATTGTCCTGCAACATTGCGTAAGCCCATTACTTTAAACCCAACACTGTTAAACACGCCCGAAGTTAATCCTGTAAGCACTGTTTGTAAAAATACAACGCTTCAACTTTCGGTGAATAATCCTACACCAAACGGGCAAGTACAATGGTATACTTCATTAACAGATACTACTCCAGTTTATAATGGAAATATGTTTAACACATCTTTATTGGTTGGAGATACGCAATACTACGTGCAGTTAAAGGAAAATGCCTGCGTAAGTGAACGAGTAAGGGTGACTATTCCTGTTGTTGAAAGCGTTGATGTACCTACTCTTATTAGTGCGGATTCCATTTGTAAAGGAAACTTGGCTACAATTACTGTAGGTAGCACGTTACCCGTAAGTTGGTATGCAAATGCAGTATCAAATGATGTGATAAGTTCTGATTACTATTTTACTGTTGGTATATTGTCAACGGATTCGGTGTTTTATGTAGCAGCGAAAAATGGAAATTGTTACAGCCCACGTTTGCCTCTTAAGGTTCATATAAAGTCAGCTCCTCAGCCGCCATTGTTTACAACACTTTCACCAATATGTGCAGGAAATGCACTTTCAATTAATGTAGCAGCAACCGATTCGGTTAAGTGGTATGCAACAGTTAATTCTACTACTCCCATTAATAGCGGAAATACCTTTACAACACCTAAGTTGAATACAACTACTTCTTATTATTTGGAAACAGATAATGGCATATGTAAAAGTAAAAGGGTGGTAATGCCTGTAACTGTTTTTCCGGCATTACAAGCGCCAGTTGTTACAGAAATAAATAGCCGCACTTGTTTTAATGAAACGATAACGCTTAAAGCAAATGCTTCATCAACTATTAATTGGTTTGCATCCGACATAAGCACCATTGTATTACAACGCGATTCGATTTTTACAACAGAGCAACTTAAAAATGATACTGTATTTTATGTGGGAAGTTTTGATGGCTATTGCCATAGTCCTCGTGTTGCAGTTCCTGTTTCGATTCTCAATTATATTGGCAATTTGCAAGTAGTTCTGCCTGATTCAGCCATCTTGGATCAACCAATTGTGATTACATCCCTTGGATTACAATCAAGTATTTATTCATGGGAGTTCGGCAGTGGAGCCAGCCTTTCGGGAGCTACAGGGCAAGGTCCTTTTAATGTATCATACAACACTGCTGGAGAAAAAACAATCAAGCTTAACGTAAGTCGCAAATCGGGTAATCTAACCTGTGATACGGTTATTGTAAAATACATTACTGTTGTTGATACTACCATTCATACTGGTTTGAGTACTGCAAAAAATCAGTTTAAGGAGTTCAATGTTTATCCCAATCCTGCAAAAGAAGTATTAACCATCTCATTTAAGACGGATAGACCATCGCCAGTAAAAGTAGAACTCATTGACCTTACCGGAAAAATTTTATGGGAAGACGAATCGAAGCAAACTTCGGAATACAATAAAACAATTGATATAAGAAATTTTGGTGTGGGTATGCATATTATCAGAGTAATAAGTAATGATGCAGTTCAAACAAATAAAATAATCATAGAATAAATTACAAACAGATCCGAATATGAAAAACCTAAGAATAGTTCTTGTAACAGGGATCCTCGTTTTGTTAACCAATATTTTGCCTGCACAAATGGTAGATTTGGTTAACTATAATTTTGCAACAAATTGTGCAACGCCTCCTGCTGGTTGGAGAATAGAAAATGTGGATGGAAGTTGTACATGGAGATGCGTTGGAAATGGCGGTATTTCGCAAGAAAATCATACCTCATTGGGATGTACAGGCGTAGCCAACGATTGGCTTATCACTCCTGCACTTGCATTAAACAATTTCAGAAATGAAGTGCTTTCTTTCACCTCATCAACTACGTATGTAGGTGGGGGTGTTGCACTGAAATACTCAACCAATTATCCCGGAACAGGAAACCCTGGATTGTATACATGGACAACTCTAACGCCTGCTATTGCTGCCGGTCCTTCAGGAAATATAAGCTTATCTGGTATTGTTGGAGATTCTGTTTATGTCGCATTTCATTACACATCCATCGGAAATGGAAATAGCCAAGCTTCACGTTGGGTAATCATAGATGTATTGGTGAGGGGAGAGCAAAGTCCTACGCTAGCGAATCCTACGCACCGAAATGTTACGTCTTCTTCTGCCATTCTTGGTGCAGAGCTTACCAATGATGGAGGGTTTACCATAACTGAGCGTGGTGTATTATGGAGTACAACTGCAAACCCTATACTAACCACACCTAATACAACTGCGGTTCAACGTCAGGGTGGTTTGGGGATATATGATACACTTACAACCGGACTCCCAACAGGATCATTGATTTATTACAGAGGTTATGTACGCACTTCTACTGGTCTAGATTTTTATTCTCCGGTATCTTCATTTTATACTCTTGCTAATGAGCCTGCTCAACATACAACGAGCTTTACTGCTACTGCATTAGGAAGCAACGCTATTGTATTAAGATGGAATCAAATTGCAACTGCAAAAGGATATCTTATTCTTCAAAAAATTGGCAGCACACCATCTTCATTGCCACAAGATGCAACAGTATACACCGAAGGTTCTTTATTAAATGACGCAACAGTAGCCAGCGTTATTCATTTAAATACAATTGAAACGGATACGATAAAAGATTTGCTGGCAGGTACAAGATACTATTTTACCATTATCCCAGTTGGAACTAATGTTGCTGCCAATGCGGGTACTTATAATTATTTGACTACACCTGTTATTCCTTCGGCTAACGATAGTACTACCGGCAAACCTACTTCTTATTTTTCTGACATAACAGGTGTGGTTGGTTCCGAAAAAGATGTTATTTCTTCGGTAGAAAATACGACAACTATTAATGCAAACACAGACGGAACACAAGTATGGAAACTTGCTTTGAGAGATGGGGGCGCATCAATGAATGATGCAGATGCACTGCCAACAATCTTTAACAGCTTTATGTTTACTCCGGCTACTTATAATACCGCAGTATGGCAAACCATGATTCAATCCATAGCATTGTTTGATGATTCGACAGGAAACAAAATTGGCACTGCAACGATTTTACCAAATGGAATTCAATTCGCAGGATTAAATTTAATCACAGCTGACAATAATTTCAGAACGGTTACCGTAAGATTATCTCTTAATAAAAATGTAGCGCTACCCGAGCAAACTATTTTTCAATTCGCAATAATTGATACCACTGTAAAAATTCAATCGGCAATCTTTAGCTCGCAATTAGGAAGTTTTACTTTACAATCGGTTGCATCCAGAAATAGTATACGGGTTTCTGCAACTCATATTCGTATTGTTACACACCCACCTTCGTTGGTAGAAGCAGGAATTCCAATTAGCAATGTTACAACTGAGCTTGTTGATGTATGGAACAATCCAGATATCGATACAATGCTCACGGTGCAGGCAACATCAATCTTGAATAACTTGGGTAGTGGCTCATACCTTGCTTCCGCATCCTCGGGCCTTGCAGTTTTTAGCCAAATGGTTTTTAATAGAGCTACAGGAGCCGATACCATATTATTTGTAGCGGGTACACTTGTTCCTGTTAAAAGTATTCGTATTAAAGTAAAAAATTCTTCATCCTCAGATATTATAGCAACACCTGATTTTGTGTATGCTAGGTCAATTCCTTATATCAATTATTTAGATACCGCAAGTTTAACGATTGCAAATACATTTCCTGTTTTCGGTTTTACAATTAGAGATGGTGCAGCGCAAATGAATGATGCAGATTCTGCTTCTACACTTATTACGGCTATCAAACTATCGGTAACTAATTTTAGCCAGATAAAAACGCTTGCGCTTTTTGATAGCAGTAATAATAATTTGGCTGAGGTGCCGGTTACATCAGCAACAGTGGATTTTACGAATCTTAATATTACCACAAATGATAACGGATTAAATAAGCTTCAAGTGAGAGCTACATTTAAAAAGGTTGTAACGGATGGATTGAAACTTCAGTTTAAAATCACCTTGGTTACATTTAAAAACGATACACTATCATCACAGTTTGCTGCAGTAGATGGAGGAGCTGCAACAAGCTCTAACGTTTCATACGAAAATAAAATTAATGTAATGGCCAATAAACTTGAAGTTGTGGGTGAGCCAGGACTTTCGTATGCACATGAAGTTGTATACCCGGCAGTGAAAATAAGGGCAACCGATAGCTTGGGGAATACGGATATGGAAGGCCGTATTGTTAATGCGCTCGCTACGAATGGAACGTTAGATGCTGGATCTATTGCCCAAATTGCCATATCACCGGTAACTGGTTATGCCGAATTTACTAAAATAGTATATGCCGATACCATTACTGCAACACAATTGAAATTTACTGATGGAATATTAACAATACTTACGGATACGTTTGATATTGTTCACCCAATATGGTACAGGTCTTTAAAAAGTGGTAGTTGGGATTCGTTAAGTACTTGGGAATATTCGGCCGATAATGGCCTAACGTGGTTAGATAGTGCAGCTATTAAGCCTGATGCTGCAAGACACGGAAAAATTAGCATACAAGCAGGACATACTGTTACCATTGGAGGTGGCATAACCGAAACGTTTAAAATTGATGAAACAACTATTGAAGCGGGTGCTGTTTTGGTAACACCGTCACTTCCCGGAAAAACACTTGAGGTGATGAATGGACGAAATGAAGATTTGATTATTTACGGAACCTTAAAACATACAAACGGAACCTCCGTAAATGGAATCATCAATCAACCTGGTTCAACTGTAACTGTAATGGCAGGTGGAATGATTGAGTTAGCCACTAATGGTTATGCTGCTAATTGGGCTGCCAATCCATTGATTGTGTTTAAAAATAATTCAACATATTATCATCATACAACACAAACCAATGCTATTGCTTCAGGAACTTATTTTGCGTCAACACCATCAACGGAAACTCCGGTAT
The DNA here is from genome assembly GCA_032358315.1 of Ophiocytium majus. Taxonomy (NCBI): domain Eukaryota; class Xanthophyceae; order Mischococcales; family Ophiocytiaceae; genus Ophiocytium; species Ophiocytium majus. The sequence goes on along the minus strand of JAULBY010060211.1, from coordinate 41,518 downwards.
TTAGGTTTGGGTCAGGGTATAATTTCCGTTCTACATCGTCTCAGCAATTAATTATAAATGGTGTAACAGAAGTTGATCCGTTTGTAACAATCATATTTTCAGGATTGGGTTCTCATATATTCAGAAATGGCTTTTCTGGTAATGGTAATATAGTATTTTCAGAGAGTTGTTCAAATACCATAACAAGTAATGCAACACTATCTGGCAATGGCACTATTAACATAAATGATAATGCGATACTCGAATTCGGACCGTTTTCTGTTGTAACAGTTGCAGGTCATAAAACCATTCATACCAACAATAATAAGAAGGTAACGATTGCGGGATACTTTAATAGTAACGCCAATACTATAAATGGAAGTGCCGGAGTTGAACTAACGGGCAATGCATGGTTTGTAACAGCTAACCTTCAAGGTGTAAAAGGTGCTTTCGCAGGAACTGGACTGTTTAGCATTGGCGAAAACACAACGGTTGAGTTTAATGCAACAAACAGCCAACAAGAAATTCAGTTGCCTGCAACAACAGTTATTGCAAAACTTATTGTATCAAATCCTTATGGAGTGTTGCTTACCAACTTGCTTCATGTAAATGATAGTCTGGATTTAACGAGTGGATCAATTGTCGTGTCGGGCAGTGGGACTTTATCATTAACAGAAGCAACTACCGTTAGTCATTATAATTCCAATCGGTTTATAAATGGAAAAGTAAGAATTAATGTAAGCGAGCAAGCATTTCTTCCAATTGGTAAAAATAATGTTTATGCACCAGTAACCATTAGAAACGAACAAAAGGATTCATCAATATGCGAGATTGAGTATTTTGATACACTTCATACAGTTGCAGCTATTGGCACACTTAAATCGGTATCGCCAAATGATAGTTGGGTTATATCTAAATTGAAAGGGCACACCGCTGCTAAGTTTACTTTTACGCATCATACAGTACTTGGAGTTGGAGAAAATTTATCTGACTTACGCGTTGCATCACTTACTAATAATACTTACCAATCCGTTGGTCCTGTGAGTAGAAATGCAACACAAACAACAGTAGAAACTAATTACACGGAACCGTCAGGGATTTTTGCAGTGGCAATTGACCAGCCTTGTATTGCGCCAGTTTCACCTGTTGTAGTTACTGATACCATTTGTTATGGCGAAACATCTTTACTTAAGGCTTCATCAGCAACATCTTTATTATGGTATGCCTCAGTAAATGATGAAACAATTATATACAATGGAAATAATATAACTACCGCTCCACTTTTTTCTGACACAGCATTTTATGTAGAAAATCGCCAACTATCTTGTGTAAGTAGTCGTGTTAAACTGAATGTAATTGTAACAAAAGAACTTAGTAAACCAACTATTGCAAACAATGCAATGATGGTATGTAACAATAATGCGGCTACATTAAATGCCGCTGGTTCACAACTTTTGTGGTTTGCTGATGAGCAATTAACCAATCAAGTGGCGTTAGGAAACACATTTGTATCTGGAGCAATTGCGAATGATACAACATTTTATGTAACGTCATCACAAAATGGATGCTTAAGCACTGCCGCACAAATTACCGTATTTGCTAAAGTTAATCCAGCCAAACCTTTTATAACCGACATAACAGCATGCAAAGGAAGCACTGCAATACTTTCGGCTTCAACCAATGCATCCAGGCTTAACTGGTATTCTTCTTTAATTGGAACGATACCATTTAATACAACTCATAATGTTAGCGTAAAAAATGTGATGAGCGATACCACGTTTTATGTGGAAGCGCAAGAAGGTGAATGCGTAAGTGAACGTGCTCCAATTGTTATTCATGTTGCTGAAGTTCCTGTTACTCCCGTTATTAATGATATTGGGGTTGCGTGCAAAGGTTCTGCAATTACATTACATGCAAGTGGAATAAACACTACACGTTGGTTCTTATCCGATGCTGATACATTGCCTGTATACACAGGTAATAATTATACAACAGAACCGCTAACTCGAAATACTATATTTTTTATTGAAGCAAGCAATGGTGTTTGTAAAAGTGCGAAACTTTCATTCCCTGTATCAATTGTTCAATCGCCAATAGTGTCAGGAATTCGTACCCTTAAGTCTGTGCGCAAATATGATTCTATTGCTGTTTCTACAGAAAGCAACCGGGCCGATGAATATAGCTGGAATTTTGGAAGTGATGCAGAGCCTTCCGTAGCTGTTGGAGCTGGACCACATTATGTAAAATGGAATGTGGCCGGCACTCATACGATTCATTTATCAGTGGCTAATAAGCTAGGTAGTTTTAGTTGCACGCAAGAGTTTGATACAACTATTAATGTAGTTACTCCAACAAGTATAAACGAGTATGGAAGTGAGATTATCAGCAACGTTTATCCCAACCCGGCCAATACTATTTTAAATATTGATGCAACATTTAAAAGCGTAGAAAAAGCAAAAATTTATCTAACAAATGCTTTAGGAAAGATTGTATGGATGGATGAACTAGAAGGACTATCAAAAAACTACGCAACGCAAGTTGATGTAAGCATATTAAGTGATGGTATTTACATGCTTTGCATAGAAGCAGGTGAAACAAGAAGAACACAAAAAGTATTTATCAGTAAATAAGAATCGAAAGCAATGTCTCTTAAGGCAATTATAAGAATAGTTATTTTATGGGTGTGCAGTACTGCAATTGCAGAGGCACAATTGATAAGCGATTTTTCGGCAGATAAGGTTGCAGGGTGCGCGCCATTGTTGGTTACGTTTACAGATCTTTCTTCGGGCAATCCGGTAAGTTGGGAATGGGATTTTGGGAATGGAAATACATCATTACTCCCTAAACCTTCGGTTATTTACCCTAACCCCGGAATATATCAAGTAAAGCTTACCGTGAAAAATGCGGCCAATGTAACTTCAGTAAAAATTAAAACAGCATACATACAGGTTTTTTCTAAACCCATTGCCGATTTTACTGTAAATAAAACAAGTGCTTGTCCGCAAGTTCTTTTTTCTTTTACCGATGCTTCTGTTAATGGCACAGGTGTAATTAACCAATGGCAGTGGGATTTTGGAGATGGCTTGGGAGCTAATGCCGCCAATCCTGATCATAGTTATACCTCATCCGGAACATATACTGTGCGCCTAACAATCTCCGATAATAACGGATGCAGTAGTTTTAAAGAATTAGCTGCACCCTTAACCATATTTCCAGTTCCTGTTGCTAAAATTTCGGCAAGTAAAACGGCACCCTGTTTAGCACCCGCTGTTATAAATTTTAATAATCTCACAACGGGTTCAAATACCTATTTATGGGATTTAGGAGCAGGCAATACTTCTGCACAAACCAACGAAAGTCAAACGTTCAATAATCCCGGAACGTATCAAATAAAATTGATTGCTACCAATACAAATGGATGCAAGGATACGGATGTAGTAAACATATCAGTGGGCAATAACAAAGCAGGATTCACTTTAGATAAAGCGAATACTTGTGTGAACACGGCCATTAACGTAACGCCTGATCCAAGTCCAAATATGGTTGGTTATACTTTTTTGTATGGCGATGGAGCGTCATCAGATCAAACACAACCATCAACCCATACTTATGGAGCTCCCGGTGTTTATAACGTTTCGATGATTTCCTTTTTCGGTGATGGTTGTTCCGATACAGTAACCAAAGATATAACGGTTGATGAAATTCCTGATGTAACAATTAATCGCACTCCCGAATATTCATGTATAGCCCCGTTTAATGCCACATTTACAAATTCAGTTGCAAACTCCACTTCTTTTTGGCAGTTTGGTGACGGACAAACATCTGCACAAAAAAATGTTATCCATACCTATAATACCAAAGGCCCTTTTGTTGTTTCGCTAAGGGTTACTACAGCAGGCGGTTGTGTGGTTACAAAAATGGATACCGTAGATTTTACGCCAAAGCTTGATGTAATTGCTTCTCAAAATATTTTTTGTGGTGCATCAAATGCTACAGTTGGTTTTTCGTATACTCCTAAATATACAACACCAATAAATCCTATTTCTCATTTATGGACATTTGGCGATGGCAATACTTCCGCTTTAAAATCCCCTTCACACACATATACTGCAGAGGGGACATTTATTGTAAAACTTGCAATTACTTATGCAGGAGGATGCGTGATAGAAGGTTGGGATACAATCGAAGTTTATACATTTCCGGTTCCAAATTTTGTGACCAATTTGCGTGATGTGTGTGTACGCACAAATGTGCAGTATATTAACCTGTGCCAGAATTGTGATAGTGCGGTATGGAATTTTGGAGATAAGATTATTACCCCGGTAAAACTTCCCATGCCAACAGGCGTAAATATAACTCACGCATATTGGAATAATCCTGAAGGGATTGAAAAACTTACAGACACGTTTGATATTAAACTTACCGTATTTAATGGTCCATGCCAGGCAGATACTACCTTTAAAAAATACATACGCGTAAGAGCACCTCTTGCTTATACAAAACCAATAACCTTGTACTGCGATACGCCAGCTAATGCTGTTTTTACCGATATTTCAAAATACCAAAACCCTCGCGACTCTGTTTCTCGACTGTGGGTATTTAACGATCCTTATTCAGAAACAGTTGGCGGTTTACCTTGTATTGTTAATGCTAAAAGTGGTATTAATGTCGGAAGAAATTGTAACCAATCCGTTGATTCAATTACGGCTCATACATACAAGCGTTTTGGTACCTACAATTCTTACCTACGTACCTATAGTAAAACAACCGGATGTACCGATTCATTCCAGTTTGTTATCAAAGTTAGACCAAAATACAATCTTAAATTTACATCTTCACAAGACACTGGATGTGCTCCATTGGCACTTACATTTAAAGATACAACACGAACATCCATTAAATGGAAATGGACTTTTGGTGACCCTTTATTTGCTCCCGCAGATACGGCAATATCAAAGGATACCGCATGGAAATATAATCGTCCGGGTAATTACAATGTCGTACTCAACGCTACCGATACAAGTGGTTGTGAACAAACTGCAACTAAACGAATTGTGGTTAGAGGGCCGGTTGCTAATTTTGGTGTAATTGGCAAGTTATGCCCACCCGACACCACAAAATTTGTTGACCTCACTGTTAAGACCAGTCGCATACAGAAATGGAAATGGACTTTTGGTGATGCAGGAAGTGGTGCGCAAAATGATACAAGTAATCTCAGTAACACACAACATAAATTTAGCAAGGTTGGAAATTTTGTGGTAAGCTTAACTGTAGTTGATAGCGAACAATGCGTAAATACGATTGCCAAGCTTATTCCATATGGTCCACCTAAACCCGATTTTTTACTGGATAAAAATATTATCTGTAAAAATATGGGCGTGGTGTTTACCAATAATACGCTTGGTATAAATACATACAAATGGTTTTTTGGTGATACTACAACATCAACTGCTAAGAACCCCACACATATATATACAGATACCGGTACTTTCCTCGTAAAGTTGATTGCCAAACGAACAGATGGATGCTTTGATTCTTTAAGCCACTTGACAGTAACGGTAGTGAAACCCCGTGTAAGTTTTACGGCCGATAATACGAATTCTTTCTGTCCTCCATTTACTGTAAGATTTAATGATTCGGTTACCACCGATGTCATCGAATGGAAATGGGATTTTGGCGACAGTAGTTATTCATCCGTTGCAAATCCTATAAAAACGTATAACAAGCCAGGCGTTTATACGGTGAAACTGCTAGCAAAAAGTGCAGGCGGTTGTGAGGATAGTATTACCTATACCAACTATATAAAAGTTGGAGGTCCCGTAGGATATTTTACATTTAGTCCACATAAAGGATGCGTGCCTTTAGGTTCAGGATTTAAGGGAGTTACTATTGGTGCGGCCTCTCACACTTGGGATTTTGGCGATGGTAATGTAGTTACCACTATTGCCGATACTACCTATCATATTTATAAAGCAAGCGGAACGTTTAAACCCGTGCTCATTTTAACCGATACCAATAATTGTGTTATTCCGTATGCATCACCCGATTCTATATTTTTGCTTCCAGCTTCCGTGGCCGATTTTACAGCAAATGATACAACAATTTGCATAGGGGGAAGTGTGGTTTTTGAGGACAAAAGTAAAACGCCTCCAGGTGTAAGTATTGTTTCGAGAGTATGGCAATTTGGTGATCTGTTAACTGCAACCACAAACCCGGTTGCACATATTTACACTACCTCGGGGGTGTTTAATGTATTGCTTGCTATCACTGATAGCAGGGGATGCAAAGATACTCTTGTTAAACCTTCCTACATTCAATCAACACTTCAGCCTACAGTAACTGTATCCAACGATACGGCAATTTGTGCAGGAGGTAGTGCGCAATTAATTGCAAATGGAGGAGTCGTTTATCGTTGGACACCTACTACAGGTTTATCGGATGCTACAATTGCAAATCCTGTGGCGACACCATTAACCACCACCAAGTATAAAGTAGCAGCAAAAGGTGCTGGTAATTGTGATACAGCTTATGCTAATGTTACAATTACAATACATGAACTGCCAACTGTAAATGCGGGCAACGATGCCTTGTTATGTAAAGGAGATTCCATACAGTTGAATGCTATAAGCAGTGGAAATGTATATGCATGGTATCCGGCATTAGGTTTATCAGATACTTCTATTGCCAATCCGTATGCAAATATTGAAAACAATAGGCAGTATTATGTGCAGGTTATTGATGCAAATTTTTGTGTGAATACAGATAGCGTAATGCTTGAAGTTGTTGAACCTCCTATTGCAGATGTCACAGGTCCGCAAAAAGTTTGTTATGGTGCGGTAATAAAACTCAGCACAATTGCAGCTGATCAATACATGTGGAGTTCTGGAGAAACTACGCAAGAAATTATGGCAACAATAAAAGAAGATACCTCCTACTGGGTTGTTCCATTTATAAAAGGATGTGAAGGAATACCCGATACCATTGCCATCGAAATATCAGGAGATGTGATTGAAGCTGGGTTTATGACTACTTCGGATACGTTGTTTTCACATAAACCTATTTTATTCACCAATACGTCAAAAGGAGCAATAAGCTATTTCTGGGATTTTATGTCAGGTAAAAATCAAGCAGGTCAAACATCAATTGAAAGCAATCCCTTTTTTGAATATAAAGATGATGGCATATACACCGTACGGCTTATTGCAACAAGCGATATTGGTTGTAGGGATACAATTTTTAAAGAATTTACTATTATAAACAATGATGTTATAATACCCAATGCATTCACCCCTAACGGTGATAACCTCAATGATGTTTTCAACTTTATAGCCACTGACAGTGTAGATGTTTTTAACTTTAGTATTTATAGTCGCTGGGGGCAGCAAGTATTTTCTACCAACATAGAAAGTCAGGGCTGGGATGGAACCTGTGAAGGAGCCCCCGCACAACAAGATGTATATGTATACACATTTGAAGGAAAAGTAAACCAAAGGAACATAGTACTCTCGGGTACTGTAACACTATTAAGATAAATAAATAAAGGAGATTAGGATTGAAATGAAATCAACACAACAACAGGCAGGAATAGTGATTATGATGCTTTGCAGCGTTTGGGTATTTACACAATGTAAAACAAAAGCAAGTTTGCAAACAGCCGAAACCGCATTTAATAACAAGGAATACAACACTGCACTTAAATTATATAAAACAGTTTACAACACTCCTCCCAACGATGAAGCCAAGGAAGAAGCGACTGCTAAAATAGCACAGACATACATGTTGCTTGATGATGCAAAAAATGCGGTATTCTGGTATAAAAAAGTAAATGAAAGCAATCCGCAAAATGCAGAAACACATTTAGCATTGGCTCGCACATATGTAGCTAATGATAAATACGATGAAGCAATGGTGGAATACGAATGGTACAAAAAAAACGCATCCTCTTCTCCGCAATTGGAAAGAGAAATAGAAGGATGTATAAATGCCCTTAAATGGAAAAAGCAAAGAACAAGGTATATGGTAATAAATGAAAAGTTGCTGAATACCGAGTGTGCTGAGTACGCACCTTCGTATGGAAAAAAAGGGGTATTGTATTTTACATCCGATAGGTTAGGCGTATTGAATAATGATGTGTATGAATATACGGGTAAAATGTACTCAGATATTTACAGCATCACATACAAACGCAGTACTAAGAATCCAACGGAAATTAAGTATGACAAATTGACTTCTGTGCAAGGCATAAATACAAAATACAATGATGGGGTAAACACTTACGATGTCAAACAAAATATGATGATCTATACCATATGTAATGATAAGAATGGTAAAGGCATGAAATGTAAATTATACAGTTCCTTTTTTGATGGTACATTATGGAGTGAATCAGTGGTGCTTCCTTTTTGTCTTGATTCATTTAATTCGGGTCAACCAGCTTTAAGTAGGGACGGAAGTACGCTTTATTTTTCATCGGATATGCCTGGAGGATTTGGAGGTAAAGACCTTTATAAAGTGAGCTTTAATAAAAAGAGCAAGACATGGGGTGAGCCGGAAAATTTAGGAAAAAAAATTAATACAGAAATGAACGAAGTGTTTCCTTTCGTTCATGCAAATGGAACGTTGTATTTTTCTTCTGATGGGTACATAGGAATGGGTCGCTTGGATTTATTTTACAGCAAACTCATTAATGAAAATTGGACTACTCCTGTTAACATGAAAAGTCCTCTCAACTCTGGTGGTGATGATTTTGCAATAGTACTTGATGAAAGTACAGAGAATGGATATTTTTCATCTAATCGCGAAGGAGGAAAAGGGAAGGATGACATATACCGTTTCTACATGACACCACTGATGTTTAATATAAGTGGTATTGTAAATGATAAGGAAACAAATAAACCGGTTGCAAATAGTTCATTGACAATTTTTAGCAGTAAAGATTCAACAACGTTAGTCATTACTACTGATGAGAAAGGTTTTTATAAAACGACTCTTGTTTCCAATTCGGATTACCGTATGGTGGCATCCAAACCTCAGGACTATTATCTTGATAGCAAGGAAGAGCAATTAAGTACCAAAGGACTCGAAGCTTCCGATGATTTTGAAAAGAATTTTTTTCTTGAACCATTAAAAATTGAGGACGAGTTTACATTGGAAGGGATTTATTATGACTTGGATAAAGCAGATTTAAGACCAGCATCAAAAAATATACTTGATACGCTTGTTCTATTGCTCAATAAATATCCCAAAATAAAAATTGAAATAGGTTCTCATACCGACTGTCGATCTGATTCCACATACAATAAACAACTGTCTTTACGCAGAGCACAATCAGTAGTTGACTACTTAATTGAAAAACAAATCAAACCAGTAAGGCTTGAATCCATGGGTTATGGAGAATCACGGTTGGTGAATGATTGTGGTTGTGAAGGCACCTTGGAAACAAGCACTTGCTCTGAAGAAGAACATCAGAAAAACAGACGTACTACAGTTAGAATTCTTTCGAAAGATTACCTGAAAAAATAATATGAAACGCAATAATACCATTACGATATCAAAGATGTGTTGGGCAAAGTCCGCATTCATTATGCTACTGCTAGCTGGATTAAATGCCACTGCGCAACAGGCTCCTTATTATACAAATTTTATGTTTAACAAACTGCCTTATAATGCAGGTTATGCAGGTAGTAAAAATGCGATATGCGCTACTGTGCTTTTACATCAGCAGTGGCAAGGTTATTCCGCAACGGGCGCTCCTTCTACACAGTTTGCAAATGTTAATGCTCCGTTTGCTAAAAAGCATGGAATAGGTTTAGGAGTTGTGAGTGATAATTTGGGTTATGAAAAAACACTTACTGCGCATTTATATTACAACTACAAATTTACCATTGGTACGAATGGAACTTTAGGAGTTGGCCCAAGTTTAGGTATGATGCAAAAAAATATTGATGGAAGTAAGCTTGTTGCAGAAACGTCTAACGACCCAAACGTGCCTGTTTCAAGCACATCATCTATGAAGCCCGATCTTGGTTTTGGTGCGTATTATACCAATACACAGCTCAATAATATGTTCGCAGGGATTTCTGCAAATAACATCAATCAAAGTACCATGAGTTATGACGTACCTGGAGGATTAATAAACTACCAGTTGAAACGCCACTATTACATAATGGCTGGATTTACTTACGATATTAACCAAGCATTAACCTTAACACCTTCTTTACTTTATAAAAGCGATTTAAGTAAAGGACAAATAGATGTTAATGCCGACTTGTTATATAATAATAAAATAAGAGGAGGGATTACATATAGAAATTCTGATGCAATTTCAATACTAGCAGGATATAAAGTTAGCGACAATTTTCATATCGGTTATTCATATGATATCACTACTTCAGAACTGAATACAGTGAGTAATGGCACACATGAAATTGTGGTTAACTATTGCTTTAAAATCGTAACAAAACCCAAGGTAGAAAAGAGGGCTATTAGATTAACACCTCGTTACATGTAATAAAAAAACAGAATGCTTAATAAAAAAAATTATGACAAACAAACAATCAACTGCTAAGCTGCAAATACTTTTTTTAATGCTGCTCCTATGCTGTTCTCAGTTATGGGCTCAAACACCATTCAGTGGTTCCTTTTCAGGATTTGGTCCTGGTACATCTGTTTCACCAACAGTTACTAACCTTACCATCACTCAATTTAGTTTGAATGGTATATCCTCCAACGCAGGTGCCGGACGTTACAATACAACAGGCTGGGATGCAAACGGAACATCAGAAAATGCAAGTAAATACATTTCTTATACCATTACTGCAGCTGTGGGTTATACGGCAACTATTAATAGTTTAGCTTTTACAACTATTCAATCCAGTGGTACGGGACCTAGATTTTTGCAGATAAAATATGTACTTAATGGAGGTGCTGCTACAAATATTGGAGGCCCTTTTTCTTTCACTGCCAGCGGTAGTGGTGTTTCAGGACCAACAGTTTCTCCCGCAATTACAATTCCCGATGGTGGAAGTTTACAAATTCGTATACATGCTTATGGAGGAACAGGCGCAGCTGGAACATTTAGTATTAATGCCGCTTCATTAAGTGGTACAGTTCAAGTTGCGGGCCCTGCTAAACCAACTATTATAAATCCTGTAGCTATAAATATTACACATAATGGAGCTAGGATAGGAGCTAATGTGAGCGATGTGGGTGGAGCACCTGTAACATTGCGTGGTATTGTTTGGGGTACAACAACAGATCCTGCAATTGGTGGAACTGGAGTTAACAAAGTAGATGTGGCTGGAACAGCCGGTTTGTTTGATACTTTAATAACTGGTTTGCCCGAAGCAACACTTATTTACTACCGCGGTTTTGCTATTAATTCAAGCGGAACCGTTTACACAGCAAACAGTTCTTTTTACACCTTATCTGCTCAGCCAAATGCTATAAGCAATTTGACGGCAACAGCCATCTCTAATCATGATATCCGTTTGGACTGGACACCTTCTCCCAACGCGCATGGGTATGTTGTATTGCAAAAATTATATGTAGCACCTACTTCGTTTCCTATTGATAGAACACGTTACAATGAATCAGATATAATTGATGAGGCAGTAGTGGTCGATACTATTTTAAATCCGAATATGAATACAGCACTTTATCCAAACCTGATAAGTGGAACTGTTTATCAATACGCAGTTGTTGCTTATCGCTATAATGGTACGGCAATACAAACATATAATTACAACACCGATGTAACAGTACCCGTTGCCTTTGATACAACATGGGGTGTAGGTCCTTCCGCATTATCTGATATTATAGGAATACCTCAATCTGAAGCACAAACAATATCATCCATTGTTACGGGGCCTTTGACAGCTACAAATTTGGGTGTAAAAGTGTGGCAGTTTTCTCTTCGCGATGGAGGTGCTGCTTCAGCTGATGCAGATGCTATGCCAACAATTGTTTCTAAAATGGTAGTGGTAAAAGGCCAAAGTAATAAAGTAGCAAATTGGCAAAATGTACTTACCTATGTTGCATTGTATGATGATACCTTAGGAACAAAACTTGCCGATGGTGTTATTTATAGAGATTCGTTGGTATTTAATTCAATTAATTGGGTGGCTAACGATGATACACAAAAAACATTATCTCTGCGTGTATCGCTCAAAAACACCGGTATTATTGATGGTGACTCTTTCCAGTTTGCTGTAAAAAAAGCAAATATTATAAACTCATCACTTAATATAAGTTCGCAAATTCCAAGTTTGAATATTCAGTCAGATTCTTTAAAAAATGTTGTAGATGTTGTTGCAACTAAAATACTCATCACACAACAGCCTCCAGCTTTAGTAGCCATAAATACGATAATACCTGCGGTAAAAGCTTTGTTGGTTGATAGCAACGGAAATATTGATTTATATTCTTCTTCATCTTACTCCATCACTTCAAATACCTTACTGCAATACCCACGAATAAAAATTCCATTATCAGGAGAGCTTGTTTTCGATTCGGTATCATTTGCAAGTTTGGCATTAGCAACTAGACTAAAAATTTCTGGCGGTGGTTTGGATACAGCAAATACAAATCCGGTGAATGTATTTGCATCATCTCAATCGTTAATTAAAACTAGCTCAGATTTTATTTATACCGATAGTATTTTGTATAACAGTTACCAATCGTCAGTAATTACACAATCAAACTCTGCAGCAGTTGCTGGTTTTACTTTGGTTGATGGAGGAGCTTTAGCAAATGATGGTGACAACTTTGGAACGACTTTATCTTCATTAAGGTTTAGCGTTATCGGTTCAGCATATATTCGCTCATTGGCATTATACCAAGGTTCGCTAAAATTGGCCGAGCAAGCTGTAACATCATCAGATGTATCGTTTAATAATCTTACTGTTACCACAAATGATAACGATAGTGTTTCGCTCATGTTAAGAGCTACATTTAACAGCCGGTATGCAAATGGCCAACGCATCGTATTTACAATATTAAGTGCAGTTGCCGATACAGGATTAGGTTCAGTTTTTGCTTTAGCCAATGCTGGAGGAGCAAGAAGTGTGAATACTGGTGCAGCTAATATATTAAAGTATCAGCCCGTTTTTGTTACACAACCTCAAGCTTTAGATGTGAGAATTTGTGCAGGTAGTAATACCGTCTTAACATCAGCAAAACCAGTTGGCACAATATTGCATTGGTATATAGATGTGAATAATTCCGTTCCTATTTATTCTGGCGATTCATTAATGCTAAATGGGGTTGATGAATCTGCTTCGTATTTTGTTGCAACGGATTCCGCGGGTTGGTTGAGTAACAAGGTTAAAGTGGATGTAATCGTTACTAAAATTCCAACTCCGGTAGTTACACCATTAACAGTATGCAGAGGTAGTAATGCAATTGTGCATGCAAGTTCTATTCATAATATTAAATGGTACAGTAGTTTTACAAACCCAACTTCAATTTATTTAGGTAATAGTTTTAATGCAGGTATTATAAATGCAGATTCTACATTTTACGTAAATGCAGATTCTGCCGGTTGCTTGAGCAAAAAAATTGCTGCAACAATTTTTATCGCGGACGTTGCTACTCCGGTTATAAATGATACCACTGTGTGTAAAGCACAAGTTATCACTTTAAACGCCTTAGGAAATCATACCATAAAATGGTTTAGCACAGCTAATTCATCAATGAGTATTTTAAATGGTGCATCACTAGTAATAGCTGCTTTGCAAAAAGATACGATACTTTATCTGGAGTCCGATTCTTCAGGTTGTTCGAGTATACGTAAACCCGTACATGTTTCTGTACGCAATGTTTCTGTTCCTGTTTTAACAACTGATAGTGTAAGTATTTGCAATGGAAATACAATATTACTTACTACAGCCAATGGATTATCTGTTAACTGGTATTCATCAGAAACAGCAGTTAATCCACTGTTGGTGAACGATTCTTTTGTTACTCCAGCCTTAACATCAACAACTATTTATTATGCAGATGCAACTTTAGCCGGTTGCTTAAGTGCTAAAAAGCCAATTACTGTTAAGGTTAATGCTTTTCCTTCTGCTCCTGTAATAAAAGGAGACAGTGTATGTATTGGTGAAAAATTAAAATTAGAAGCAATTTCTACTGCAAACATAAATTGGTACGATGCACAAATTGGAGGTAATAATGTAAGTAATCAAAAACAATTTACCACTCCATTTATGTATGCAAACACCACTTATTATGTAGAGGCAGAATCGAACGGATGCAGCATCTCTAGAATAGCCGTTCCTGTAAACGTTAAAAATAAACCTGCAGCTCCAATTGTAAGTGGAAACTTGGTTTCTTGTTCTGGCAAACAGCTTAAGCTTGGAGCATTTTCTCCTTTAGGAAATATAAAATGGTATACATCTATTACAGATACCACAAGCGTTGGTTCCGACAGTTTATGGGTTGGGCCATTAATATCAGATGTGTTTTATTATGCAACAACTCAACAGAATGGATGCGCTAGTATTAGAGCAACAATAAATATAAAAGTGAATCCTACACCCGATGCTGTTTTTACAGTAAATGAAACAGAGCAATGTTTGGAGTCTAACCAATTTGTATTTATGAATGCAGCTAATCCACAAGGTACGCAATATGCTTGGACCTTTGGTGATACTTCTGTATTTGGTTTTATGAATCCGATAAAAACTTACCGCAACAAAGGTACTTATACTGTTAGGGTAAAAGCCAAAATAAACGAGTGTGTAAGTGAACATTTTAAACAGGTAACAGTGAACGCGCCTAATGTGGATTTTACATACAATATTATTGGAAATACAGTTTCTTTTACTCCAACTAATGCTGATATAACTTCTTATAAATGGTACTTTACCGCTGTTGATTCGAGTTCATCTCAACAAGCGCAGTATACTTTTGCGGCAAAAGGAACATATGCAGTAACACTTGTTGTAACAGATGCAAGAGGATGCTCATCGTCTACTACTAAAAATATCACCATCGTTAACATAACCAGTTTGAATGATGTATTTAGTTCTGCCTATAAATTAAACGTTTACCCTAATCCGTTTAAAAATAAACTGAAGATAAACTATGAAACAACAGAAAGGTCTGATGTTAAAATTAGGTTGTATTCTATAACCGGTAGTTTAATTAAAGAGATATACGATGGAGCACAGCAATCGGGAACGCAACTATTGTCAATAGATTTGAGTGAGTTTACATCTGGAATGTATTTATTAAAAATAGAAATTAATAATCAAACTAAAATTATCAGATTGATTGCTGAGTAGATAAATAGAGTATGTAGTTATTCGTAAGGGGCAGGAAGAAATTTCTGCCCCTTATTTTTTATCGACAAATAAGTTAACGTATAAATCATGTAAGATATTTTTCCTTTTGAAGGCATGCAGAAATATCTATAATGGATATGCTGGCTCTGTTTGGCGGTAATTTGAGAGATTGGTTCTGTTTGCGGACGTCTGATAACTTTAAGTTAATGTAATTGTGACCCCTAATAAATCACATTGAAAACGTATTAAATTAATACAAGAAGAGGTTTTTTGTTGATGTAATATTTAAAAATTATGAACAGAAAAAATTACTATTTATGGGCGTTGACATTTGTCGTGTTTACATTTTACAACACGGCATCCGCACAATTATCTTTCACAACATTTAACCCGGTAACAGAATCATTAACGGGTTTTGCTGGTGCAGGTGTCCCAACAAACTGGGCTATAGCAGGTACAGGTACGCGTGGTACCACATGGAACGGAACGGGGCAAACAAGTGGTACTTCTGGTGGATGGTACGGAAATGCTAACATTTCGTTTCTTGGATCTGGTTCGGCATCTGCTGGAAATGCAACATGGTGTTTGCACAACAACACTGGAAGTGATATTTCCGGATTCACATTAAGTTATGTTGCTAGGGTTTGGAGATCAGGGTCTGCATCACCAGCTGTGTCGGTAAGCTGGAGTAAATCTAGTGCCTTTGCAGTGCCAGCAGCGGGCGGATTAACCGCTTTATCTTCATTGGGCTTTACCAAAGCAACAGCGGGTGTTCTTACAGGCACTACACTTACCCAAACAGTTACAGGTATTAATATTGCTGCGGGTGAGTATATTTACATCCGCTTCATACATGCTGGCGGATCTAGTAGTGATAATTCTGGATGGGATGATATCTCATTTAGTCCCGTATCGGCATCTGCTCCCCTTATTGCCGTGGCCGCTCCACCGTTAGAATTTGGAGCCGCAGTTGTTGGTGATAGTTCAGTTGCAATTTCATATACGGTAAGCGCAAACAATCTAACAGATGATGTGAAGATTGTAGCTCCAGCTGGATTTAAACTTTCAGTTAACGATACTCTTTATTTTGATAGTCTTTTGCTTCTGCACAATGGAACAGATTTGCAAGGTGAACCTGTTACAGTTTACGCACGATTTTTCCCTCAAGTTGCTACTGGTTTAACTACCGCTGTAATTATGCATTCAAGCCCTGGAGCAAACAGTAAAACAATAGTAGTAAAAGGTCATGCTATTGCTGCAGAACCTACTCAGGCTGCTTCAGATATGACATTCAGCAATATAACAGCAACAAGTTTATTGTTAACATTTAACAAAGGAAATGGAACCAATCGTATCGTAATAGCAAGACAAGCCGATACGGTAAATTTTCTTCCAACGGATACTGTTACCTATACTGGAATAAGTGCAAATTATACTTCTGCTACCGATAGAGGTTCTTTAAACAAAATTGTATACAGTGGAATAGATACGTTTGTAAACGTAACAGGATTGCTTGCCGGTACCTATTATCATTTCAAAATAATAGAATACAATATTGGCTCCGGTGCTTCTTTAAACTACGATACGACACATACAACAAAGGATGATACAATAACGCTCCCTTCTTCTGTTACTGGTCTTACTGTAGTGAATGTATCTGCCGATAAAATTAAAATTCGTTGGAACAAACCTGCAGGTACTTTTCAAACCCAATGGGATGGAGTAGTTGTTTTCGCAAGAGTAGCAAATGCTATTGATGCAACAGTTCAAACACTTGAAGCAAGTTCGTTTAATGGAAACAGTATATTTGGAATGGGAACATCCAATGCAAACAGTTTTTGCATTGCAAAAAGTAGTGTAAATATTGATGGTGATATAACTGTAACAGGTTTATCGGCTGGAAGCAGGTACTATTTCCAAGCGTATACATACAAGGAAATTCCGGGTATAAATAATGACCTGTGGTCAGTGGTTTCAAACAGCATTGATACCGAAGCTAGGGTACAGGACGTAAAAACATTTGAACCCGTTTCAGGAATTGATTCTATCATACCCGTATCATGGGTTACGAATAGTGGAGCTGGTGATTATTGGGATGAAACATTTGTGTTTGCAAGTAAAAGTCCAATTGCCTTTGCACCAATAGGAAATGGAACACAGTATAGTGTTTCTGATTATTATGGACATGCTGCAGGTATTGTAGCCCCCGAAGTATATCTTATTTACAAAGGAGTTGGCGATAGTTTTATATTAGACTCAGTACTTAACGATACAACGTATTATGTAAAAACGTTTACTCGTTTAGGTTCTATATGGTCTGTTGGTGTCGAAAAGACAGCTAAACCAGGTGGTATTGCTAAGTACTGGGATGGTGGAGCAACAAACAATGTATGGGCCGATGCTGCGAATTGGAGTCCTGATGGAGTACCTACAATATCAGATTTTGTATTGCTCGATAATAGATTCGTTTCAGGCAACTATGACGTGTTAATGCCTGCAGGAACTGTGGCCACAAAAATTGATCGTTTAGTAATTAAACCTGCAGCGGGCTCAGTTATTAATCTAAACTTACCTGTTACCAATACCCTTAAAGATTCAGGATTGCAAATCATGAATACACAAGATGCGATGATGATATTTAATGGTGGTGTATTTACAAATTCTTCGGTAGGAGTGACGGCAGGGGATGGTTTCCTAGTTGCAGGATCAATCAAAATATTTAATGGAGGTAAGTTTATTCATAATAATGCAAGAGCATTTACAGATATTACAACGAAACTCTCTAAAGTAGGCGGAACCGAAAAAGGAATTTTTGAAATTAACATGACAGGAACTGGTACTTCTTTTGTGTTACCTGCCATTACTTACGGAACGCTTGTTTTAAAAAGAACGGTGAATACCACAACACTTTCTTATAGCAGCAGCGGTAATGAAGACATGGTTATAAGAGGAGATTTGGAATTGGTAGGTACACATATTAGGTATGTATCTGTTATCGGATCGATAGCCGCAACACCGCGAACAACCAGTATTGGTGGAAACTTAACCAATGCTGGTATTTTTCAATGGTCTCCTTCTCAGATTGCCCCACATACTTTAGTGTTTAATGGAACAACACAACAAGAAATTAGCGGTGCGGGTACATTTACCTTTGGAGCAAATTTGGCCACTATAGAAATAAATAATCCGGCAGGTGTTAAACTTAACCGTGCATTAGCTTTTAGTACTCCTGATCTGAAATTAACCAATGGCAAAATTACTCTTGGCAACAATAACCTTACGCTTTCGGGCAACTCAGAAATTCTATCGGCCGATAGTACAAAGTATATTGTTACAAACGGAACAGGAGCACTTTCTCAATCAATGAGTGCAAGTACTGCTAAAGACTTTCCTATTGGAACTGCAACAGCTTACCTACCCTTAAGTTTGTTTCAATATGCTTCTACCGTAACAGATAATTTTACAGCAAGAGTTGCTGATACAATACGTGTAACAGATACAACATCCTCTTTTATTACCAATAATGTTGTTGATGCAACTTGGTATGTTGGCGAAGGTGTTGTTGGAGGGTCATTAATGGATATCATGTTTCAATGGACAGCTTCAAAAGAACTTACAGGGTTTGATAGAAACAATAGTCATGTTGGATCATACCAAAATTTTATATGGACAGCCGATGAAAGTCGTCAAGCAACCGGAACTAGTTTATTTGCATTAACAAAAGATAGTGTAACGGCATCAGGAGTATTTGGTGTAGGTTCAAATAACTCACCACTTCCTGTTAAGCTTGTTGGTTTTGAAGCAACAAGGCTTTCAACCCAAAACGTAAAACTTTCATGGGCTACTGCTCATGAAGTAAACAGTGAATCATTTATTGTTGAACGTTCTGAAGACGCAAAGCTATATACAGCAATAGGAAAAGTAAAAAGCAAAGGCAACAGTAATGATATAATAAACTATGCGTTTACAGATATTGATGCAGCTTACGGAAAACTTTATTACAGGTTAAAGCAGGTTGATTTTAATGGTACTACAAGTTACTCGGATGTTAAAGTTGTAACACAAGAAAGTAAAACAAAAGGTGTACATGCAAGTGTTTACCCTAATCCTTCTAACGGAGCTTCACAACTTATCTATACTATATCAGAAAAAGGTGCTGCACAAATAAGTATCTTTAATGTACAAGGAGTATTGTTAACCACTATAAATCACGAATCGCTTGATTCAGGTGATCACAGCGAAGCATTGCCACAATTAAGCAAGGGTATTTACTTCATAAAAGTAGTTAACAATAACCAATCGCAAATCATTAAGCTTATTGTTAACTAAGTTTCTCAGATTCCTTCATATTAAAAGAGCTGCCACTAATCACGTGGCGGCTCTTTTTTTGATTAAAAAATCCTCATATTGCACCTGCAATGAGTTTATATACATCCACACAAGCTTTTTTACGATTTGGCTTTAAGCTGTTTTACCATAAAGTGCATATCAAACATATTGGCAATTTTCCGAAGGAAGGGCCGGTATTATTGGTTTCCAATCATCCCAATTCGTTTATGGATGCGTTGATTATTGGCGCTTATTTGCCGCGGCCAACCAATTTTTTGGCAAGGGGCGATGCGTTTAAAAACCCCATTTTAGCAAAGGTGTTTAAAACATACCATATGCTTCCCGTATACAGGATAAGTGAGGGTAAAGAAAACATTGAAAAAAATTTTGAAACCTTTGATGCAAGCTATGATGAGGTGAATAAAGGTGGTTCAGTACTCATTTTTGGTGAAGGGTTGTGTGTGAACAATTGGGATTTGCGTCCGCTTAAAAAAGGTCCTGCACGGATTGCCAACAGGGCTTGGGCAAGCAATGATGTCGCAAAAGATTTGGTGATATTACCAATAGGATTAACCTACGAACATTTTGATGGTCCGGGAAAATCGCTCATTATCAATTATGGAACGCCTATTACCAAAAATGATTTGAAAGAAAGCATTGGTGCTCCTAATTTTGTGCAACAACTCAATGATAAAATTGCATCCGCTATACAAGAGCTCGCATACGTCAACAAACAGCTGAAATCAGATTCTCCCGAACATAATAACATGATGAACGTATGGCATCATGCGGAGAAAAAAGGGGAAGATGTATTGAATGTATTAAAGCAATCAACCAATCAACCTCACGGTAGCTATCGGGAAACCAATCAACCGAGTGCCAAACGTAGTTTAACAAAAATTCACTTATCACTTTTGGCTCTCCCTCATTATTGGCTCATGAATATCATTGCCACAAAACTGACCAAAGGAAGTGTGTTCTATGATTCTATTTTGTTTGGGTTTACCTTGTTTTTATTGCCGCTGTATTTAATTGCTTTGGGTATTTTAGTGATGTGTTTGTTGTAACAATTATGGCACAAGCCACGATTTATTTTTATTCCAATAGTTGTTGAAGTTGGTTCCGAAGTCTTGAAATTGGCTAATGTCTGGAAGTTTGGATTCTCTGGAGAAATTTGAATATTCTTCCTTAGATAAAAATTCTCTTGCCTGTTTAGTTTCGCTATCAAAGACGATGTAACAGTTTTTTAGATTTACGTTGTTATTACCAAGAAACTCCCCACATACTTTTGTTTCATAAATACTAAACTTACCTATAAATATTTGATTTTTAATACCCTCTTGATTGGATTCAATATATGATTCCTCCATATCGTCTATGCTGCTTATAACATGTTTGTTTCCAATCGGAATACAATAGTAATCACCAAGCCCGGCATAGTTACTATAGGTAAATGAATTGATAAAGAAAGTTATTGATAATAGAAAACCTAAAAGAATCCAAGTAAGGAATTTATTTCTATTGGTCCATTGAACAAACGTATTCTCGGTATATTTAGCAAGGACAAAAAGTAAAATAATTATAAGGGAAGAATAAACTGTAGCATAGATTCCCACTACAACCAATGATATTATAATCCCTACTAATGCAAACATTTCTATTGCACTTAATCCTTCACCTTGTTTAAGCCCATGGTATTAATCATCCAATTGGGCAGAGGTTTATGTTGGCCGCGTTTTTTTAAATCCAAATACCAACCCAGTTTTTTGAGGATGGGAACTTTATGGGTTTCCACCATTTCTATTAAGGTACCATCCGGGTCTTCGGCATAAGCAAAACGCCCGCCTGCTTTTCCCATATCAAAGGTGTCGGCACTGTCCACGGTAAATTCAACCCCATTGTCTTTCATGCGTTGTTTTAAGGCTTTCATATCACTCACATCAAAACACAAATGGATAAATCCACCATCGCCCCAAAACCTGTTTTCAAAAGTTTTAACGGCAACCCTGTCTTTTGCCTGCAATAATTCAATTTGCACATTGCCCAACAACTTGCTAAACGGTGCGGTGAAATTATTGTTAAACGAGAGCAATACCCTGCGGAATTCCCTGTTGTTGTAGGCTTCGCCCAAATCTTCGAAGGTTCCGGTTTTATCGTATTCCACATGGGCCACTCCAAGACAGTTGCTGTAAAACAGGATGGCTTTTTCCATATTGCTCACGCCAATAACGGCTCCTGCAATACCACCCATCATATACGGTTTGTTTTTAAAAAACGTACTGTTGCGCACTACCTGAAATGAGTTTCCAAATTCATCTTTAACCCAAAACGTTTTGTCGTTTAATGGGGTGCTGAACAGGGGAGAACAATCCACTTTATGTTGCAGCTCGGCATGTGCTTGCTCCACATTGCTGCATTTTATTTTAGCCGCATTAATTCCGTAATCACCAAAGTGCACAGGAATAGTTGGGTAATTGGTGCTGCGGCTGGTAAACTGCCATATTTCGGCACCACCGCCACCGTTCATGTTCATGGCTAAAATAGCTCTGCGGGCATGTACTTCGCCACCGGTATATTGTGTCATTAAGGTTGCCTGCGCTTCATCATCAAAAATTTTCACATCAAACCCAAACGTTCTGCGAAACCATGTAAAATAATTCCCTGCATCCGGAATGCCGATGCCAATTTGCTGAATACCCGAGATAAGTTGTTGCATTATTTTAAGCCTAATTTTTTCACCAAAGAAACAAAAACTGCTGGAAAAAAGCGGTGTAAAAACAATAAAATTCTTTCCTGTTGTACAATATATACTTGTCGCTGGTTGCGGTTAACAGCCTTCACAATAAGTGCAGCGCACACTTCGGCTTTGATGCCTTTTGCCTGGCCTTCGTCCAACACCTGGTGTTTGGTGCCGTCATTTTTTAATGCATTAAACGAAATATTCGTTAAAATTCGCCCGGGAGCAACCACGGTAAAATGAATATGCGGTTGTTTGTTTTCCAGCATCCACGATTCAAAGAAACCTTCCATGGCGTGTTTGGATGCCGCATAGGCACTTCTCTGGGGAAACCCGAAGGTTCCGGTAACACTACTGATATTGACAATATTGCCATGTTTGGATTGAACCAGCAACGGCCAAACCAATTTGGTGAGTTTTACGGGTGAAAAAAAGTTGAGTTCCATAATGCGCCTGTCCACTTCCTCTGAAGTTTCTTCGGCCTGAGAGCGTTGGCTGATGCCGGCACAATTGATTAGGATATCCAAATGCGAAACTGCAGTTGAAACTTCTGTTGCCAGTTTTGATACATCATTCATATTGGCCAGGTCGGCTTGGAAAATATGGGCAATGGCACCTTTGCTTTCGCAGAATTGTTTTACCTCTTGCAATGCTGTTTGGTTACGCGCAGCGAGTAAAAGGGTGTTGCCTTTTAAGGCATACTGTTCGGCCAAAGCCTTGCCAATACCCGAACTTGCACCGGTTATCAAAATTGTTTTTGTCATAACTTATCAAACATAAAAGGATACAACACAAAAAAAGACTGCAATTGCAGTCTTCTAAATTTGTGGAGGATATCGGATTCGAACCGATCACCTCTTCACTGCCAGCGAAGCGCTCTAGCCAAATGAGCTAATCCCCCTTATTATGTCTTCCAAATGGCTCTAGCCATCCCGAAGTGTCGGGAGAGCTAATCCCTTATTCTGTTTTCAAACGGTTTTAACCCTGAACCAGTATGCAAATATATTCAGAGAACCTTACAGGACAAATTTTAATACAACAATCGTTACTCCATATAAAATAGTTGCCAGTATAATGCCTCTGGCTGTGAGCAATAAATTTTTGTTGAGGAACAAATAAAACGTACCCAAATTTAAAATCGCGCACAAACTGAGCATGGGTGAAAGTACTTTGTGTTTGGTGGCCACCAGTAAAAATTGCCCCAAATCAATTGCGGCAAATTTGGTGTAGTAAAAAACAATAACACCTAAAACGGGGATTAACAATCCTACTATAAGGCCAAGAAGCAATGAGTCTTTAAATTTCATGTGTACTATTATTGTTGTGCGTTATTTTTTGCCGCAGATTACGCGAATTTATTTTTAATCTGCGTAATCTGCGGCTTGTAATCTCAGGTTAAATGGAAAAATTCCACTCATTTAAAAATGGAATGGCATGGTGAGCCGTTAGGTCGAAATGAACGGGAACAATGGAAACATAATTATTGGCAAGCGCCCATTCATCTGTATCTTCTCCTTTGTCGTTGTTTATAAATTTACCGGTAAGCCAAAAGTACTTCCGGCCATTGGGATCCAGGCGTTCGGTGAATTCTTCTTTCCATTTGGCATTTGCCTGGCGGCAAATTTTGGTGCCTACAATTTTATCTTCGTGTGCGTTGGGAATATTAACGTTGAGCAATGTCCCGATGGGCAAACCGTTTTCGAGGATATTTTGTGCCACTTTTGCTGCCACTTTTTTGGCATAGCTAAAATCGGCATCATATGCAAAGTCGCACAACGAAAACCCAACTGCAGGTATTCCTTCAATGGCTCCTTCCATGGCCGCACTCATTGTGCCCGAATACAATACATTGATGGATGAATTGGAACCATGATTGATTCCGGATACCAATAAATCGGGTTTGCGTTTTAATACTTTATCAACTGCAAGTTTTACACAATCAGCCGGTGTTCCGCTGCATTGCCATGCTTCGATATCACCATACAAATGTGTTTTATCAAGGCGCAAAGGTTTGCTGATGGTTACAGCATGACCCATGGCGCTTTGCGGACTATCGGGAGCCACAATCACAACTTCACCCAAATGTTTAATGGCTTCTACCAGGTTCTGGATACCGGGAGCGGTGATGCCATCATCGTTGGATACCAGTATGAGCGGTTTTTTAGTTTTCATTTAATTGTTTTTTAAGAGCAATGCTAATATATCAGCTTCCAGTGTTTTGGTCGGAGTTTCTATAATTTTCCCCACAAGCTTACCTTTATGGAAAACGAAAAAAGTAGGAACATATTCTATATTCAGCGAAGTAATATCGGGCATTGGGCAATGTTTTTTACGATCTACAGCTATCAATTCAATTTGCGCTTGGTTTATTCCCAGTTGTTCGTTGAGTTTAAAAAAAGCAGGCAGCAGTTCCTGGCTATCGCTGCACCAGGTGCCAAGGATGATCATTATTTTTAAATCGGCTGCAATGGGTTTGAGCGCATCTACAGCGGTTTGATCCGGTGTGTATTCACTGTAATTTTTTCCATACCAACTGTAATTTTTGATGTCTTTCTGCTCAATTTTTCCGATTAATAAAGAAGTATCACTCATCTGTGCGCGGGTATTGTAAAAACAAATTATAAAAGCCAACAGCAGGATAAAACGCATTGCTTGTATTAAAAAGTTAGCGCTTTTTTTACCATGTTTTCCGAACCGATAAAGATGGGAACACGTTGGTGTAATTCTGTGGGTTCAATATCTAAAATACGCTGAGTACCTGTAGTTGCTATACCTCCGGCTTGTTCCACAATAAATGCCATCGGAATACATTCAAACATTAAACGCAATTTTCCTTTGGGCGCTTTGGCTGTTGGCGGGTAAATAAATATACCCCCTTTGAGTAAGTTACGGTGCAAATCGGCAACCATCGAACCGATGTAACGCGCGCTGTACGGGCGTTTGGTTTCCTTGTCTTTTTGCTTGCACCAAGTAATATAGTTTTGAACGCTTTCTGGAAAATCAAGTGCATTCCCTTCGTTTAAGGAATAAGTGCTTCCATCTTTTGGCGATTGAATATTGGGATGCGACAGGCAAAATTCACCGATTGAATTATCCAGTGTGAATCCGTTTACACCTTTGCCGGTAGAATAAACCAACATGGTTGACGAACCATAAATAATATATCCCGAAGCTACCAACCGGTTGCCTGCCTGCAATACATCGGCAAGGGTAGGCTCTGTTCCTGCCGGAGTTACCCTGCGGTAAATGGAGAAAATAGTGCCAATGGATACATTCACATCAATATTGGATGAACCATCCAATGGGTCGATACACACTACATATTGTCCGTTTTTGGAATGGGTGCCTTTCAGGGCTACCATATTGTCTTCTTCTTCGCTGGCAAATGCACACACTTCACCACCTCTTTCGAGCACGGTGGTAAACATTTCATTTCCAATTAAGTCAAGTTTTTTAACATCTTCACCCTGAATGTTTATTTCACCCGCATCGCCAATAATTTCGGCAATTCCGGCTTTGTTTACTTCGCGGCTGATAACTTTGGCGGCAATACCAATATCGCGCAACAAACGTGAGAGCTCGCCTTTGGCAAAAGGGAATTCACTTTGTTTTTCGATGATAAACTGACCAAGAGTGGTGAAATTGAACTGTGACATAATTTGTAGTTTAATTAAATAGTGGCGCGAATATAGGTTTTGATGTGCAGATGTGAAAATTTGATGCGTTGGGCTTTGGGGGACAGGGATTAGGGGACAGGGGATAGGGATTAGGGGATAGAGGATAGGGAACAGGGGATAGGGGTTAGTGGTTAGGGGACAGGGGTTGGGGTGTTTTGTGATTGCTTAGGGTAAAGCCACTTCATGCGGGGGACACATCAACCAATCAACTTTTCTCTTACATTTGCAGCCTATTTAAAACAACTATTTTATTCGGGGAAATGAAAGTATTCAAATTTGGAGGAGCATCCGTGAGGGATGCCAATGCAGTGAAAAATGTGGCCAATGTATTGAGCCTGTTTAAGAATGAGCAATTATTGGTAGTGGTTTCGGCAATGGGTAAAACCACCAATGCTTTGGAAATGCTAGCTGAAGCTTATTACAAGAAGCAAAAATCCAAGAATACAATTTACAAAGAAATAAAGGCTTTTCATGATGGTATTATTGCCGGTTTGTTAAAACACAAAGACAGCAATGCTTATGATGATATCGAAAACTTATTTATAGAGTTGGAATGCATTTTGGAAACCAAACCGGAAAGCAGTTTTGATTGTGTGTACGATCAGATTGTTTCGTATGGCGAAGTGTTTTCGAGCAGAATTATCAGCACCTACTTAAATGAAAACGGAAACAGAAACCGTTGGATGGAGGCGCAAAATTTTATTGTTACAGATAATAACTTCCGCGAAGGGAAAGTGGATTGGGAAGCAACCACAGAAATGATTCAGAAAAAAATGAAACCCATTGTTGCTAAACAAATGGTGGTAACACAGGGTTTTATAGGCCGCAGTCAAAATTTAAAAACGGTTACATTGGGGCGCGAGGGTTCCGATTATTCGGCCGCTATTTTTGCTTATGGATTGGATGCAGAGAGTGTAACCATTTGGAAAGATGTGGATGGAGTAATGAATGGTGATCCAAAGAAATTTAAAAATGCGGTAAAACTCGATGCTTTGAGTTACAGCCATGCTATTGAGATGGCCTATTATGGCGCCACTGTTATTCACCCCAAAACGATTCAACCTTTGCAAAGCAAGCATATTCCGTTGTATGTAAAATCGTTTATCAATCCCAAAGGAAAAGGCACAACGGTTTCCACAACCAGCAAAGAAAAAAACATTGCAACCTATATCTCCAAAACCAATCAGGTTTTGTTATCCATATCAAGTAAGGATTTCTCCTTTATTGTAGAAGATAACCTGAGTGGCATTTTTGCCATGCTGGCAGCACACCGTATCAATATCAACCTGATGCAAAACAGTGCCATCAGTTTTAGCATTTGTGTGGATAGCAATCCCGAAAAGATCGCCCTGCTCAAAAAAGATTTGTCGGAATTGTTTGTGGTGAAACTAAACGATGGAGTGGAACTGCTCACCGTGATGCATTATGATGAAAAGGCATTAAAACCCATTATCGGCAAACGTGAAATTTTACTGGAACAACGTACCCGCACGGGTGTGCAGTTTGTGATTAAATAAATGCACAAAGTACACCTACTTACCGGCAGCAATATTGGCAATAGCCAGGAGCATCTAAAAGCAGCTATGGCTAAAATAGCCATTGCGGTAGGTGTTGTTTCCAAACAATCTGGTGTTTATAAAACGGAACCCTGGGGCAATAAAAACCAGCAGGATTTTTTGAATCAGGTTTTGGAAATTGAAACGGAGTTGAATCCGGAGGAAGTTTTACGAACAATTTTGGCAATTGAAACTGAAATGGGACGCAACCGTTTGCGCAAATGGGAACCCCGCATCATTGATATTGATTTATTGTTTTATGGAAATAGGATGATCAATACGGAAGGGTTAGTTGTGCCGCATCCTTTATTACACGAACGCAGGTTTACCTTGTTGCCGCTGGCAGAAATTGCACCTGATTGGGTACATCCGGTTTTTCATCAAACGGTAAGTGAATTATTAGAAAGTTGCACCGATACCAGTTTGGTGGAAAAAATGTAGGTATCATCTGCCCGCAGAACTGCACATTTGCTTTGTTAAGTAATTTAGTTTGTTGAGTAATTGAGTTTCTTAAGTTGATAGAATAGGCTAAGCTTAAGAAACTACCCAACTTAATCGACTTAGTTACCCATTCAACTTAACCAACTCAATCAACCCAATCAACTCAATAAGTGGCACACACTCCCGCATATGCTTATATCGCCATCGAAGGAAACATCGGTGCAGGAAAAACTTCGCTGGCACAAAAGCTAAGTTCGGATTTTAATGCAAAACTCATTTTAGAAGAATTTGAAGACAATTCTTTTTTGCCCAAGTTTTATGAAGATGCCAGGCGATTTGCGTTTCCGTTGGAAATGAGTTTTTTGGCTTCGAGGTTTAACCAACTCAAAAAGCAGTTACTCGAAAAAGACCTTTTTCAACAATACACTGTAAGCGATTATATTTTCCCGAAGAGTTTACTGTTTTCGAAAGTAAACCTGGATGAAGATGAATATGAGTTGTATGTAAAATTGTTTGATATCATTAACCTGCAATTGCCGCAACCCGATTTGTTGGTGTATTTGCACAACCCCATCGAAAAGTTGCAATGGAACATTGCCAACAGGGGACGTGTGTACGAACAAAAAATACCAGATGAATATTTAATCCAACTGTCCGATTCGTACCAGCAATTTTTGAATGCAAACCAACATCTGAGGGTATTAATGATTGATTGCAGCAGCCTTGACTTTGTGGCAAATGAAGATCATTATGAGAATGTAAAAGCCCTTATTTGTAAAGAGTATGCTCCCGGAATGCATCACATCAATTGGTTAATGGAAGGGTGATAGTAGGTGTAAAATCCCGATGGCTACCGGAGGGATTAGGCAATCAAATGTTAAAATGAGAAGATGTGCAAATGAAAAGTAGAAAATTAATAAATGTAATTTGCGTATCCCGATAGCTATCGGGAGCGGCTTTAAATAACAAACGACAACTCAATAAGGTGAAAATATTAAGCGCTCATTACCTTCCATGTATTCAGTGGTTCCAGGCATTGCTTTCGGGAGAAGAGGTAGTGGTTGATTTACACGAACATTTTGTCAAACAAACGTATCGGAACCGCACAACCATTTTAAGCGCTAATGGTAAACTAGCCCTCACGATTCCCGTAAAAGCAGCGAATCACACACCGGTTATCGATGTAAAAATAGAAAATGATGTTAAGTGGCAACACCAACACTGGCAAGCCATTGTGTCGGCATATAATTCGGCTCCTTATTTTTTGTATTACCAGGATGATGTCAAACCGCTTTATGAGCGAGAGTTTACCTCATTGGTTGAATGGAACAAGGCCCTGTTATCGGTGTGCTTAAAACTCATGAAATTGGATATTGCAATAACGTATAGTGATGCGTATTGTGTACCAACTGAAACAGACAAAGACTTCAGGAAAAGCATTAGTCCAAAAGTGAAACAGGAAATTCCGGCAAAAAGTTATTTACAAGTGTTCTCCGAAAAATTCCCTTTCGAGCCCAATCTGAGTATTATTGATGTATTGTTTAATCACGGTCCCAGGTGGCGCGAGTTTGTTTATATTTAATAGAACAATTATACTTGTTAACAACTAATATTCTCGTTTCGAATGAAGTCAATTTTAACATTCACATTTTTATGTGCACAGGCAATAGCATTTGCACAAAACCCCGGTAAGCTTATCCATTTTGGAGGACCTCAAAATGATTTATCATACGGGTTATGCAGTGGTAGTGGAACTGATTTTTTCACTTCGGGTTATTTTTCCGGCAGTGTAACGATGGGCAACACCATGCTCGTTAGTAGCGGAAGTGAAGATATTTATATAGCCAAACATGATTCTACCGGGCAGGTTCTTTGGGCCAAAAAGGCTGGAGGAACAGGTTCGGATATGAGTTTTTCCCTTAGCTACGATAATGGTTACGCATACATCACGGGAGTGTTTAATGGTACAGCCACATTTGGAACAACATCGTTGACCGGCTCAGGGCAAACAGACGGATTTATTGCCAAGTATGATGAACAGGGAAATTTAGTTTGGGCCAAAAAGGCTGGAGAAAGTTCGAGTATGGATAGGACTGATGAAATTGCATTTGAGGGAGGAAATATACTATACATGTGTGCGAGCTATGTTGATGGTGCAACCTATAATGGCGTTTCGCTATCAAGTAACGGAGGTGTTGATGCTTATATTTTAAAGCTCGATACAGCCGGGAATTTGCTAAAGTATACAAACATGGGAGGCTCAAGTAACGATTATACATATGATTTAAAATGGGTTGGCGGGAGCCTATATATTACCGGAAACTATTTCTCCAACACGATAGATTTTGGTACCATAACAAAGTCTAAGAATGGAAATTATGATTCATATGTTGCAAAATATGATACCGCATTAAATGTTGTGTGGGCAAATTCCGGAGGTGGGAGTGGCTTAGACGATTTGGACAAATTGGTGGTTGATAGTGCCGGAAATTGTTACGTTACCGGGTATTTTACCGACCAAGCAGTTTTTAATGGAGATACGATTAACGCAACGGTTCTGGGTGCCAGAGACGGATGTATTGTTAAGTATAATCCTGATGGGTCGCTTGCTTGGGTTCAGAAAATAGGTGCACATAATGGCGGTGCAGGACGGGAAATAAAATTTGGGAAAACACAAAACGAAATTGTTGTTTATGGTCATTTTGGTGTTAAGCTTGAGAATCATTCTCAAAGTTATACTTCGAATGGATCAACAGATGGTTTTGTGTTAACATATGATCAAAATGGAGGGACAACAGCTCTTTATGTTTTTGGTGGTGCTGGCGCAGAGACAATATGCGAAACGGCTATTGTGGGGAATAAAGTTTGGATTTCAGGTGGTATAAGTGGAACATCCGTATTTAATACATCATCTGTTACAAGCAACGGAGGTACAGATATAAGCCTTTGGGAGTTTGTAAATCCAATAACAGTTACTACCGGGCTGGATAACGTTTATGCTAAAGATGGTGCTATAGCCATTTATCCAAATCCATCCAGCGGTTTGATTCCGTTGGATGCTATTCAGAATATTCAACAAGTTGAGGTTTTTGACCAGTTAGGAAAATTGGTGTTTAGTAAAAGAACCAATGATGCAATCATATCTTTAGAGCTCAATTTACCACAAGGTATTTATACCATTAGGGCAAAATCTGAGCATGAAATCATGCAGCAAAAATTAATTATAAAATAAAAAAAAAGGAAGCTGAATTCAGCTTCCTTTTTTTTTATCTCATAAAAGGCATCTTCGGCATTCCCCTTCCGGCACCTTGCATCTTGCCAAAACTCTTCATCATTTTGCGCATTTCTTCAAACTGCTTGAGCAGTTGGTTTACCTGTTGAATATCCGTTCCGCTACCGGCTGCAATTCTTTTTCTGCGTGTTCCATTGATAATATCAGGAGTTTGGCGCTCACCGGGAGTCATTGAGTTAATAATGGCTTCAATCCCTTTAAAGGCATCATCGCTAATGTCTAAATCTTTTACGGCTTTGCCCACACCTGGAATCATGCCCATCAAATCTTTGAGGTTACCCATTTTTTTGATTTGCTGGATTTGGGTGTAAAAATCTTCAAATGTAAACTGGTCTTTGAGTAATTTCTTTTGGATTTTTTCGGCTTCTTCTTCATCAAATACCTGTTGGGCACGTTCCACCAAACTCACAATATCACCCATTCCCAAAATACGCTGTGCCATACGGTCGGGGTGGAAAGCATCCAAAGCTTCCATTTTTTCGCCCATACCCACAAACTTGATGGGTTTATCTACAATTGTTTTGATAGATAAAGCAGCACCACCGCGTGTATCACCATCCAACTTGGTTAGGATAACACCTGTAAAATCCAATACATCATTAAATGCTTTGGCTGTGTTTACCGCATCCTGCCCCGTCATCGAATCCACCACAAACAAAATTTCCTGAGGGTTAATGGCCGATTTAATATCGCCAATTTCCTTCATCATTTGTTCGTCAATTGACAAACGACCTGCCGTATCGATGATAATAACAGACGCACCTTTTGCCTTGGCTTCCTGAACGGCATTTACAGCAATGCTTACAGGGTTTGTATTTCCTTCTTCGCTGTATACCGGAACACCAATTTGTTCGCCCAATACATGCAACTGTTGAATAGCCGCAGGACGGTACACATCACAAGCTGCCAACATCACTGTTTTGCCTTTTTTCTTAATATAATTTGCAAGTTTAGCCGAGTGGGTGGTTTTACCCGAACCCTGCAAACCTGCCATCAATATAATGGCCGGAGAACCTTTTATATTCAGCTCAACTGCATCACCGCCCAATAATGCTTTTAATTCATCATTGACAATTTTGGTGAGCAACTGACCCGGAGAAACGGCTGTTAATACATTTTGTCCCAACGCTTTTTCCTTCACCGAATCGGTAAATGTTTTAGCGATTTTATAGTTTACATCGGCATCAATTAAGGCTTTACGGATTTCTTTCACCGTTTCGGCAACGTTAATTTCGCTAATTTTTCCTTGACCTTTTAGGGTTTTAAATGCTTTATCGAGTTTGCTACTTAAACTTTCGAACATAATGACGTAAATTTGAGGCGCGAAAATAGGAATAAATGCGGAATGCGGAGTGCCAAAATTTCGAAATGTTCATTTTACGCCAAAACAAAGGAATGACGGAGCATCCAATCATATTTTACGATGGGGTTTGTGGCCTGTGCGACAAGAGCGTGCAGTTCATTTTGAAGCGCGATGGTAAGCGTGTGTTTCGTTATGCAACCCTCCAATCGGATTTTGCCCGCAAAACGCTGGGCAGCAATATCACCTTCAATTCGTTTATCCTGTATGAAAATGGAAACGTATCATACCGTTCTTCGGCAGCTTTAAAAACATTCAGCAAATTGGGTGGAGTATGGCCTCTGTTGTACGTCTTTATGATTGTTCCTCCGTTTATCCGCAATGGTGTTTACGATTTTATCGCACGCAACCGTTACAAGTGGTTTGGCAAATACGATAGCTGCAAAATCCCCACACCCGAACAACGTGCGTTGTTTTTGGATTAATAAACCTTCTTTAGCTTCTCTACAATTTCAAATACAGCCGGACAGATGGCGGTATTGTTCAATGTTTCCTTAAAAAGAGTATGCATTTTACGTTGATTGGTATGCGGGTATTCGCGGCAGGCATTGGGTCGGTGGTCGTATACAGAGCAATAATTATCGGCTCCTAAAAACGGACACGGTAATACGTTTAATACATAATCATTGTCTTCATCAATATGCAAATAGGTGTCGACAAATTGGGCAGGGCGCATTTTTAAATGGGAGGCCAAACGTTCAATGTCTTTTTGCTTAAAAAGAGGGCCGGTTGTTTTGCAACAATTGGCACAGGCCAAACAGTCAATATGATCAAAGGCTTCTTCGTGTAATTCCTGAAACTGGTGGTCTAAATTTTTGGGTGTACGCTTTTTGAGGGCGTCAAAAAACTTTTTGTTTTCGCCTTTTAGTTTGGTGGCTTTTGCCTTTATGTCGGTAAGAGGAATCAATGCTTACAGTCAAATATGGGACAAAGGTAAAAAAGATTATGTACACTTTGAGCCAGGCAACAGCAGAAAATTATTTAACAATTAAAACAGGTATTTTCACATTATGCCTTACTGCATCTACTGTGCTTCCGAAGATGATATCTTTTATTCCTTTGTGTCCGTGTGCACCCATTACCAGCAAGTCCGCTTTACTTTTGTTCACCAAGTTTGAAATAACATTTGCCGACTTTCCATAACCCAATTCTATTTGTGTAGCATATCCCAGTTTTCCCAAATCGGCCTGGTATTTTTGAAGGTTTTCCCAATCATGTAAGGTTTCATTATCCATAATTTGTTCGCCAAGCCGGATGGCGCCAGCCGATTCTACAATATGGATAAGCAAATAGGAAGCACTGGTTCCGCCAAGCGATAAGGCATGTTGAATTGTGTTCGCATCCTTTTTCGAAAAATCAACAGTAATCGCAATTTGATGGTAAACCGATTTCGCAATGCTATCCAATGTGATGGCTTCACCATGCGGAATACTGTTTTTAAGTTTGCGGTTACGTTCAATAATGGGTTCGAAAGTGATATACAACAACAGGATTGTTACAAACAACAGTACAGCAAAAATGAGCATTTTGATTACAAAAAAATCATCGCCAAGTATGCCGAATAAGGAGGTAACCTCGTCTATGATGAGTTTGATATTAAGGGATATGATAACGGCAGCGGTTAACCAGGCCGCTATTTTTACCCATGGTTTAATGGCAAAATCGCCCATCAGTTTTTTACTTGAGGTAAAGTGAATCAACGGGATTACAGCGAAGCCCAATTGCATGCTTAAAATAACCTGGCTCAACACCAATAGTTCTCCCAATTTTTCTTCACCAAAATAAAAGATAGTGAACAGGGCAGGAGCAATTGCCAGCATGCGGGTAAGCAGCCTTCTGATCCAAGGACTGATGCGCAGGTTTAAATAACCTTCCATTACAATTTGTCCGGCTAAGGTTCCTGTAATGGTTGAACTTTGTCCGGCACAAATGAGGGCAATGGCAAAAAGGGCAGGTGCTAAATTTCCAAAAATATTTTGCAACAATAAATGTGCATCCTGTATATCGCTTACCCCGTTGTAGCCATTTTTATGAAAGGCAGAAGCGGCCAGAATTAAAATGGCAGCGTTTACAAAAAAGGCAAGATTAAGTGCAATACTCGAATCAATAAAATTGAACTTGAGCGCTTGTTTAATACCAGCAGTATCTTTTGTGAATTTTCGGGTTTGTACAAGGGAAGAATGCAAATACAGGTTATGCGGCATTACTGTGGCTCCAATAATTCCAATGGCAATATACAATGCCTCATGCGAAAGACCTGTTGGGATAAACCCTTTCATTAGTTCGTTTACTTCCGGTTTTACAATGAGCATTTCGGTAATAAAGGATAACCCGATGATGGCGATTAAACTCACAATAAAAACTTCCATTTTCCGGATGCCTTTGTTTAACAAGAACAGCAACAGGAAAGTATCCAGCACGGTAATAATTACTCCATACACCAGGGGTAAATCAAACAACAGGTTCAATCCGATGGCCATCCCGATAATTTCGGCAAGGTCGCAGGCTGCAATGGCTATTTCGGCCAAAAAGTATAATGATACATTTGCCCAGGGAGCAAATTGCTGACGGGATGCCTGTGCTAGGTCCAAACCTTTTACAACGCCAAGTCTTGCTGCCAAACTTTGCAACAATAAGGCCATCATATTGCTCATCAGCAATACCCATATCAGCTTGTACCCGAATTGACTTCCACCCGCAATATCGGTGGCCCAGTTTCCCGGATCCATATAACCCACACTCACCATGTATGCTGGTCCCAGAAATGCCAAAAGCGTTTTCCAAAAATTTCTTTTTACCGGAATGTTAACACTTTCGTGCACCTCGCTCAGCGACTTTTCATTTGCTTTCATTACTTCACTGTTTTTACTAATACGTTTTTGGCAACATCGCGGCTGATGTACATTTTATCGGCCCCGTTAATACTCATCTGAATGGAACCGTCATATTCGTTTACTTCTATAATCTCAAGTTGTTTGCCCAGTAATAAACCTGTTTTTTCGAGGTGTTTTAAAAAGGCCGCACTGTGGTCAACCACACCCGAAAGAATTGTTTTTTGTTTGGGTTTAATATTGGATAATAGGATAAAATTGCTCTTTTGAATTTCTCCATTTTTGGAAGGAATAGGATCGCCATGCGGATCGTTGGTTGGGTTACCCAAAAAATCATCCAGCTTATCTGTGAGTATTTGTGAGTTGATATGCTCCAACTGCTCTGCTATATCGTGCACCTCTTCCCATCCAAACTTAAGTTTATCATATAAAAAAGTTTCCCATAGGCGGTGTTTTCGAACCGTTTCCACCGCAATGAGCCTGCCTTTTTCGGTAAGTGTTACACCCCTATATTTTTCATATTTCAGCAATTTTTTATCCGATAGCTTTTTAATCATATCGGTAACTGATGCTGCCTTTGTTTCCAAAACTTGTGCAATGGCATTGGTGGTTATTTTTTCCGCATCTTTTTCAGATAACTTATAAATAGCTTTGAGGTAGTTTTCTTCGGTAAATGAATACATAACGCAAATATATAATTTTTAGACTTGTCTAAAAATTATATATAAACAGTCCTAAAATATACTTCGCAACCAATAAACGCCTACATTTGTTATCCTATTTATGAAAGCACTACAAAAAATCTGGTCGTATATCACCTTCTGGAAACCTCGACCTGCTGACGAACCGTCATCTTTTAACCTGAAAGTGATGCATGGCATTAACAAAATCTCCATTTTGCTGTTTTTATTCGGACTGATTTACCTGGCGTTTAAACTTTTCGGCTAATGGAATGCCTTTTGCTGATAGAACCTGATATAACATTTAACAACAATGATTTTAATATTAGTATTATTAGCCATCAGCTTTTTGATAAGCTGGCAGTTTAAGCGCAAAGCACGTGAATATTCCGAAGTAGCCTTGCGCAACAATTTATCGGGAGCCGAAATCGCGGAACAGATGTTACACGATAACGGAATTTATGATGTAAAAGTGATTTCGGTTGAAGGACAACTTACCGACCACTACAACCCGCAAAATAGAACAGTTAATTTGAGCCAGGAAGTGTATCATGGCCGCAGTGTATTGGCAGCCGCTGTTTCCGCGCACGAATGCGGACACGCAGTTCAACACGCCAAAGCGTATGCCTGGTTAAACTTCCGTTCTGCAATTGTTCCGTTTGTGAGTGTTGCTTCCAGATGGGTTCAATGGATTTTATTAGGGGGTATTTTATTGCTCAATTCATTTCCTCAATTATTGCTTATCGGTATTATCCTGTTTGCGGCCATCACGCTGTTTTCATTTATTACATTACCGGTAGAGTTTGATGCCAGCAAACGTGCAATGGCATGGTTGGATACCAAAGGAATTGTGCACCGCGATGAATATACAATGGCCCGCAGTGCATTAAACTGGGCCGCCTCCACATATGTTATTGCTGCGCTTTCATCATTGGCCACGCTGCTTTATTATATTTCTATTTTCACGGGTCGCAGAGACTAATGTGCTGAACATATTGAGTTCTGATAGTGAAATCAGTGAGAACTTAAGCAACGCAATTGCAGAATTTCCGAAAATCCTTTGCACGTAATGCTGCAAAGGATTTTTTTTGCTATACTTTTTATGCAGCATTATCGTTTTATTCAATATTTTTGAGGCTGGTGGCAAAATTTATTTTCACTTTAATATTCGGGGTTATGAGCATCACTGTTGCCAATGCGCAGTTGGGAGGAATCAGCTCGTATCAGTTTTTAACCCTGCAACCCAATGCACGCATAGCAGCAATGGGAGGGACGGCTATTTCATTAAATGATAATGACATGAACCTTGCCGTCCAAAATCCGTCACTGCTGCGCAAGGAGATGGACAATCAAATTACGTATAACCACGTTTTTTTGTTTAAGGGCATTAGCGCAGGATATGCCGGTTTTACAAAATATGTTGAGAAGACGGGAACATTTGCTGCAGGAATTCAATACATCAATTATGGCTCATTTACAGAAACCACTGCGAATGGTGATGCTATTGGTTCATTTAATGCAGGTGAGTATTGCATGAATATTGGTTATGGCAAACAGTTATCACAAGGCTTTTCTGTTGGCGGCCAGGTAAAACTTATTTATTCATCGCTGGCTGGTTACACTTCCTATGGTTTGGCTACCGATATTGGCGCAACCTATCACAATGAGGAAAAGCTTTTTACTGTAGCGGCTACGATTAACAATGTGGGACGCCAGTTAAAGTCATACACAGACGGAAACAGTGAAGCAATGCCCCTTGATATGCGTTTGGCCTTAACCAAAAAGTTTAAGCACAATCCGTTTAGGTTTACCCTTGGATTAAACCATCTCGAAAGGCCGGGTAAGTTATTGTATCAAAACAATGAAAAACCGGGTTTGCAAAAGGACCTCGAAACGGGTGAAATTATTCCTCAGGAATTTAATATCGGACAAAAAATGCTGGCACATGTTACCTTAGGTTCGGAACTGCTATTGGGTAAAAACTTTTATGTAGCGCTGGCTTACAATAACTATAAACATTGGGAAATGAAGTTGGAAGACAAAGGCGGATTTGCCGGATTCAGCTGGGGTTTCGGGTTAAAGGTGAGTAAGTTTCAGGTTGCCTATGGAAACACTGGGTATTTTGTTGGGCATGGAACCAATCATTTCTCTTTTATCTTTAACCTCAACGATTTCAAGAAAAAGAAGCAAAAAGCATCTTCTTAGTCTTGTTTTTTTATCCGTAATTTGTTGCTATAAGCGCTTCAAATTATATGTCGAACATTATCATTGCTATTGACGGTTATTCATCCTGCGGTAAAAGCACCCTTGCCAAACAAATTGCCAAGGTCCTGCATTATCGTTATATCGATACAGGAGCAATGTACAGGGCAACGGCATTGTTTTTAATGCGCCATCAAATTGATATTTACCATCCCGAATTGGTTGCAACCGCGCTCAATGATATTCATATTGATTTTCGGGTAAACAAAGACACACAATCTCAGGATACTTACTTAAATGGTGAAAACGTAGAGCATGAAATTCGGGTGAATCCCCGTGTGGTGAGTATTGTAAGTGACGTAAGTGCCATTAGCGAAGTGCGTACTTTTTTGGTGAAACAACAACGAAAAATGGGTGCCGAAAAAGGCATTGTCATGGATGGCCGCGATATCGGAACGGTTGTATTTCCGGAAGCCGAACTCAAAATATTTGTGACAGCTGATCCTGTTGTAAGAACGCAACGTAGGCTGGATGAGTTAAAGGAAAAGGGCCAGAACACAACCTTTGATGAAGTATTGGCCAACCTCCAAAAGCGCGACCATATTGATTCGACACGTGCTGATAGTCCGCTCAAACAAGCTGATGATGCCATTCTCTTGGATAACTCACACATGAGCAGGGAAGACCAGTTTGAGTTGGTGTATGATTGGGTGAAACAACGGATTCAACAGGCAAGCGCATAAAAAAAGTCCCACCTCGCTTGCTGCTGAGTGGAACTTTTTCATCAGTTAAATACGGGTATTATTCTCCCATTTCTACTTTGGCTTCGTATCCTCCGCCAAATGCTTTTTCCTTAATTTTAGCTTCAATTTCATCAGCCAATTCAGGGTTGTCAAGGAATAATTGTTTTACCGCTTCTCTTCCTTGTCCCAGTTTGGTATCACCGTAGCTAAACCATGAACCGCTCTTTTTCACAATTTCCATATCACTTCCCAAGTCCACTATTTCACCAACTTTGGAAATACCCGAACCATAAATGATATCAAATTCAACGGTACGGAAAGGAGGGGCTACTTTGTTTTTCACCACTTTTACTTTGGTACGGTTTCCAATAATATCGTTGCCTTCTTTAAGCTGACCAATTCTTCTGATATCCAAACGTACCGAAGCGTAAAACTTCAATGCGTTACCACCTGTGGTAGTTTCAGGGTTACCAAACATTACTCCGATTTTTTCGCGCAACTGGTTGATGAAAATACAAATACAACCCGTTTTGTTAATGGTACCGGTTAATTTACGCAATGCCTGGCTCATCAAACGGGCTTGTAATCCCATTTTTGAATCACCCATATCGCCTTCAATTTCTGCTTTGGGAACCAATGCAGCTACCGAGTCAATTACGATAATATCAATTGCTCCTGAGCGGATTAATGCATCGGCAATTTCTAAGGCTTGCTCTCCGTCATCCGGTTGCGACACCAATAGATTGTCTACATCAATACCCAATTTTTGCGCATAACCTTTATCAAAGGCATGTTCTGCATCAATAAATGCAGCCATCCCGCCTTTTTTCTGAATTTGTGCGATGGCATGCTGTGCCAACGTAGTTTTTCCCGATGATTCCGGTCCGTATATTTCAATAATTCTTCCTGTTGGAAATCCACCAATACCCAAGGCTATATCCAATCCCAGTGAACCTGTAGAACTTGCATCTACACCTTCTACCACACCACCATCCAGTTTCATGATGGTTCCTTTGCCGTATGTTTTTTCCAACTTATCAATGGTAAGTTGTAAGGCTTTTAATTTTTCTTTGTTGTCTTGTTTGTCGCTGCTCATAATGATAAATTATACTGTTTCGAATTTCTGATAAATAGCTTTAAAAAAAAGGAATGTGTAAAAGAATATCGTAAATTCTTTTCCCGCTTCCGTTTACATTTCGGATACAAAGTTTGGGGCGCAAATCGCAGCCTATCTGCGGAGTGAAAAAAAATATTCTTGTTGGGTAAAATACTACTGAACCTTATACACGTAGTAGGTAAGGTTAGCATTTACAGGGTTGAGCCAAAACATGGTTCGGTCCAGGTAACTCGATTCAATATATTTATCGAATGTTAAGTTTGGAATATACCGTTTGATGGATGCAAGGCGTGTTTCAAGGTTCTTTTCTTCGGCAAATACCACGTAATTAGGCATGGGTAAATGGTGTTCCTGTATGTAGGCAAACAAACTATCGGTGGGGTAACTGCCACAAATATTATACGGCTGTTGCCACTTGTCAATGTAAAACAAAGGTGTAATCACCGGGTTCCATGAGTTGCTTGATTCCATCAGGTATTGCTGGTTGTCCGTTTTGGTGCGCAAATAATTCATTACATCCACCCGTGCAATTTTACTTGAGCTGGGTGTGAGCATGATTAATAACACACTATTGACAACCCAAAAGAAGATCCAGCATCTTTTAAGAGCAGTGGAATGTTTAATCCAGAATGCCGATTTTTGTTCAACTGCATGCCATCCGGCCATTCCGGCTATCACAAAAAACGGAATCACCGGCAGGATAAAACGTTCCTGTTTATTGGGAAAATAACTGTGGAAAATAAAAAAGCACAAAGCAGGAAGGATGATCCACAAGTAGGGTTTCCATACCTTGCCCATTCCCCAAAAAAGGAAAAGGCTAATGGGCGGAACAAGCAATCCAGAAACCAGTAAAATATAATTGTACCAGGGGCCGTTGATATAATTGTAAGCATTGGCAATATTGTAATTAACATATGCCTGCAGTTCCACAAAGGGTTTACCCCAAATGGTAAAGTCTATTATATTTTGAATACCCACAATGGTAATGGCAGCGCCAATCCCGAACCAAATTCCCTGCATCCATTTTTTGTTCATCCAAATGCCTAGCCCCATTCCTCCAATAAAAATGAGGGTTTGAAAACGGAACGAGAAAGCAATGCCTGCAATTAATCCGGCAATGAAAAATCCCTTCATGCTGTTTTTTTCATCGGCAACAAGCAGGAGGTAAGTAGCATAAATCAAAGGTGGAATACAAACAACTTCTACGGCATTTCTCACACTCATCATGGGCAAAAACCATATTAAGGCCAGGAATAATCCTACCCGTTTGGCAACAACCAAACCACT
>JAULBY010060200.1:0-10561 GCA_032358315.1 Ophiocytium majus | reverse complement strand
ATTCATGGCTTCGCAATAAACGCGTTGCACGTCTCACAAGTGCAGCAGCTGCCAAACAGCTCTGCTGTGCTGAAGTGCTTGTGCGGCATGCTTGCAGGGTCAATCACCCGCTTGCGCTTGTCTGTCACAGAGCACGAGTACTTGCCCCTGCCTTGGCGCGTGTGATGGTCTGCAAAAGCACCAATCAGGTGACCGCACACATGGCATGACTTCCTTTGCTTCTGGGCACCGGGCTGTGGTGCTGCGTCCGCAGGTGGCTGCACAGCTGCGCGCTTCTCACACGGCGCTTCAGCAGACAGCGGCGCATCAACAGCAGGGCGCTTGAGCAACCGCTGCTCAGCAGCCAGCATGCGTCCAGCGTGCATGCGCTGTGGCAGTGGAAGTGCCGGCAGCGACGCCTCACCAACACAACCCTCAAAGTTTGAGGCACTACCTGGAAGCCTCATGTCCGTGCGGAGTAGCAGCTGTGCCGATAGATGTGGCTGCATAGTGAACAGAGTGTTAGCCACCTGCACCTTGTGTCTGAAGTGCTCCTCCAGCTGTGGAGCGCTCTTGCGGAAAATGCCGCACCAGCCACGCTCTCCGACTTCGACGAGGTGGCACACCTGGTTCCATGCCTGCGCCCACCTGACAAAGTCCACCTCGCCGCTGCTCGACCGATACTGCGGCCACTCCTGGTCAAACTTGCGGCGCTCCTCCTCAGTCTGCACTGGCGCTGGTGGGATTGCCACACCCAGAAGCCGACTCATGACGTCCGCGGATGGTGGGAGGTCAGTGCGTGTCAGCTGCACATGCGCGCCAGTGCTGGCGAACGCCTCCTCAGTGGCAGCATTAGGCTCCGCAAGCTGCAAGACGGCGCTGTCAAGCCCAAACCGCTCCCCTGTGTCCCTGCGGACCAAACACAGGTGTTAAAGTAAGCAGCGTTACTAAAAACGTACAAACACATGAATTTACGCAACGGCTTGAAACCAACTTAGAGCAGCACCAAATTACTATCATGCGCTGCAGCGTTCAGGACCGAGCAAGTTACAAAAAGTGTCACATTTCGACAACTGCTGGTGCGGTTGCGATGTACAACGTGCAAGTCACAACTCACTTGAAGTCACGAGTTGAGGCCCATGAGCTGTAGAGGGGCGTGTCGTACCAGCCCGCGGTAAGCTCCTGCAATGCTTCCACCAGGTACAAGGCAGAGACGCCGCGCAGCTCTTCGCCAAGCCCTCGCCGCGTGACAGACATGCGCAGGGTCCAGCGGTGGTTGAAGTGGAGCAGCAGCAGATGTGCGAGGCGGGGCGAGTACCGGTTGCCTGCAAGCACCTTGCGCAGGTGCTTGTGGTAGCCCTCTAGGCCATTGGTCCCGCGAGCACAGACGTACTCCTGAAGCGCGTCATCAGATTTGGAACACTTGAAGTACAGAGCCCTGCCTGGCACATCGCTGATGCATCCTGCGCTGATGTGCTGCCTGAGCAGCTTCACCTGCGCATGTAGGCAGGCAGGAACAGGTTGTTAGACAAATGGCACATGGCGCTAGGTACATGCTTTGAAGTTCACTGCACATGTTCAGCGCGCAAGAACACTCAACTGCGGACCAAAAGTCTTGCAGGCAACACGGGCTACACATGCCATGATGCAGGCAACACAGGCTGCACATGCCATGATGCATGCAAGTTATTGCACCTGATGCCACGCGCGGCGCCCCAGGAGCAGCTCCCTCATCTTGGCATCCAGCACCTGACCAAAAGCAGCGCACACGCGGTCAAAGCGTAGCAGCAGCTGTGCCGCCTCTGGAATGCGCCTGCGACACCTCCTCAGGTAAAAGCTCCAGTGTTCCCGCTTGAACTTGCTGATGGCATCCGCAGTCACGCCGCTGGCAGAAAGGAAGGAGTCAATCAGCTGCACGTCCTCCTCGCTGACAACGAAGAACGCGTCACGTAGCAACGCCACAAACGCGTTGAACGCCCCATGGTTGCGCTTCACCGTGCGTATCAGGCGCCTGAGCGCATGCACAGCATCCAGGCGCACCGGTGGTGTATAGTGCTGCCGTGCGCCTGCGCGCACCTCTGCAATGCTGCCGGTTGCCGTGGCAGTGCTGCCGCTCATTGCAGCAGTGCCACCTGCTGCGTTGTCACCGCCACCTGCTGTGGCAGGAGAGGCATCACCAGTTGCAGCAACACCATCTGCCGCAGCGCCGGCGTTATGCGCACTGACAGCTGCACTGCCGCCTGCAGTGGCTACGCCGTGCGCACTGGCTCTGCTGCGGCACCAATCAGTCTCACCGTCGCCGCCATCACCGTCCTCAGGTCCACCTTCAGGTTCACTGTCGCTGTCCACCTCCAGCCAATCTGTGTTGGGGCTGCACTCCGCGCCTGCCACACACTGAGGGATCCTGGGAACGGGATCTGTGCTGGAGAAAAACACCTCTGAGGCAACAGGCG
Organism: Ophiocytium majus; assembly: GCA_032358315.1. Classification (NCBI taxonomy): domain Eukaryota; class Xanthophyceae; order Mischococcales; family Ophiocytiaceae; genus Ophiocytium; species Ophiocytium majus. The sequence continues at coordinate 8,129 of JAULBY010060200.1, read as the reverse complement.
CTGAGAACATGGCTGTTGCACTCGCATCGTCAGAAGAACCTGCACCGTCGCCCGACACTGGTGGTACCACCGACGTTGCGCCACCGCCGCCGCCGCCGCTCGCGCCCCCGCCCCCGGCCGATGGTGGTATCGCGGCTGCGTCAACAGCAGCCACCGCATGACCACCCCCACCGCCGGGCAGCCCTGTGGTTTCCAAACCCTGAACTGCAGGTGGTTTGGCAGCGGAGGGGGCCACCCGCAGATGTGCCACATCCCAGAGCACCAGTGGCATGTCATGCACAGCGGCCTCGCCAATGGTGGGCCGGCATGTGCGGTCACCATGTGCTGCGGGGTGCAGCGCAAACGCGTTGGGGCGCGTAGCCTGCTGGATGCGCACAACCACGCGGCACACCTGGCCTGCTGACGGAGCAGGATCGCCACACTGGCTGACCTTCAGCCTGTGGTGCCCCCAGCACTTGTGCGGGTATGCCTCAACATGTCCGTGCCCCACATGCGCTGCATGGCTTGCACTGTACAGCCACACCGGTGTCTCTGGCACCAGCGCCGCCAGCGCTGGCGCAGGCCCAAAGATGGGGTCGCCATGCACCATCACATGCTGGTGCACGAGGGCACTGGCAAATGCATCTGGAAGGGATACAGAGGTGCCATGCAAACAGACACAGTAGTCATAAGTACAGACACAGTGATATCAGTAGGCCTGAACGCACGAAAGAGGTGTACATGGTCCACCTGATACAGTGACATTGCATGGTAGGCGTGCAAGCCCCCCTCTGACCACTGCACTTTAAGTAGGCTCAAATGCAAAAGCATATCGTGCAATGGGGTAGCAAATACACGCAGGGAGTGCGACAGCTGCTGCATAGCGCGTCTGCGATAGGTGCACATATGAACAGGCTGGCGAAACCATTGGCAAGTTACGAACTTGCCTATGCAGGCAAAGTGCACTTGCTGTGGAGTCAGTTGCCGAACCCGCCACCGCGACCAGCGCAGTTGCTGATCCCGGCACAGTTGCACGCCAAGCAGCTGCCCAACCACGTCTGAAAATGCCGGCGCCTCCGCGGTCACCATCTTGCGGCTGACAGCAAAGTCTCTGATGTCAATGGCGCCCCGGACAGTCACGTGCTCCAAGTGCTCCTGCAGGGAGCTGTTGCAGCGCGGCCAGTCCACACAGGCCTTGACAATGGTGGCATCACCAAGCAATGTGCACAGTGCCCCAGGTATCTGTGGAGCCGCATCCTTGCTAGTGCTGAGGTGGAAGGCATACGCACATCCACTGGCTGCGGCCAGCTGAAGGCACGCAGGCGCCGAAACTGTTGCATCAGCCAGGGCGAGATCGACCTGACACACAAGGACAGAGCCACACGTATGGAGCTGTCAGCACAATGATGTGCAAAAGCATGACTGCAATTGGTGACTTACTACACGTAGTACTAGACAATGCAACCGTATCTGGCGCGGGATTGAGGTTGAGTAGCTCTGCAAAAGCACTGCAGCATTGGTCATCTCATAATCACTGCAAAGTTGCCAGCTGGAGCACGCGGCCAGACCAGGTGTGTGCCTCTTGGCGCCTCTCACCTGCACTTCGCATACCACTGACATGCCCAGCATACTCCCATGCTCACAGGCTATTCTGTAGAGGTCTCCGCATGCCAGCGTGACTTGCGTTGAGTTTGCGCAATTGATGGCAGCGGGCTGGAGCCCAGCAGGCCAGCTCAAAGCAGGCAGTGCTGCGGATGGAGCGCCGTTGCCTGGTGTCAGTGGTGTGGCATTGAAGGTGATGCCATCGGCTGCGAGCTCCTGGAATATGGCAGCCACCAGCCACCTGCACAGGTGACGGCCATACAAGGAGAGGCAGCAACAATGTGTTGAATACTGTAGTGCCACCAATGTGGCAGCCGCGCAGCCACGTGCGCATTTGTAAGTGGCCAAACATGCAAGCGCATGGCACTTGAGCGGCAGGTCATATACACGCTGCTGGTTTGCAGGACGCGCACACCATGTTGTTGTGTCACAAGTGCTTGCATTCAAGGAGAAATTCACTTGCCTGTCATCACAGCACCTGTCCGTGTACACCACCTGAGGGGATGCGAAACCGCTAGCGTGGTACCGCTTAGCCAGCAGCAGTTTCAGGTGCTCTTTCACCTCAGCCGGAGAGGCGCTGAACGTCATTCGCTGGAAAACGGGCTGCATGAACTCGTTCATGACGGTGAAGATGCTGCCAATAGACCTAGAGTCAATGCCCAGCCTGCTGGACAGAGCGCCACTGAGCCTCACGGGGATCCTGCGCCACAGATTTCCCTCATGTGGGGCTTTCCTGGAGCGAGGCGCTGCAGCAGCAGCTGTAGATCTACTGTAGACGTACGTCTACTAGTAGTCGACGTAGATTTCCCAGTCTGCGTTGGGGCCCCATAGCACGGCTTCCGCCATGCTGCTCTCGTCTGCATGCTCGTCCGCTGTTGTGCACAAGCGCCGCATGGATGCGCCGTGCTCAACCGCAGAGCGCAGCTGCTGACCGGGCGTCATGGCCGGCCGAGACGGCGCTGGCCGAGCTGAAGGGGCACCAGCGATGTAACGTCGTGTGGGTGCTGCACGTCATGCAGGAGCTCCGGACGGGCGTCACTGCCCATCGCGACGCCTGCTGGGACCTGATGACCAAGACAAATGCGTGCGATGTCCTGTTGCGCGCGCCGGTGGCGGCGCGCCGCGGTGCAGTGCACACCGGCAGGGTGCAGCTGCGTGGCAGCTACACGGAGCTGACGACCACGTTTCTCCCAGACTCTGGTGGCACTGTTGCGGTGACGGCGGCGACCGATGCGCACGCTGCCTCACGACGTAGACGCGCCGGGCCGGGGGAAGACCTAGGCAGTGGCCCGCATGCGGCAGTGCGCGCGCGCGGGAGGGCAGCGGCGACGGCAAAGGCACTGCCGCGAAGGAGGCCGTGCTACATGCGCTGATGGTGGCGGCTGCTGGAGGCGCTGCTCGTGCACAGCAAGGGCGCGCGCGTCGTGGCTGCGATGGGCAAGCGGACGGACGCCACAGTGCATGCGTCGTGTCCGGGCGGACATGCGGTGGCACCCCCCCCGCGCGATGGCGGCGCTGTGAACGCGCGCGGCCTGCGCGTACCTGTGCCTGGCTCAAAGCTCGCCTGCGGGTGGGGACTCTTCAGAAGAGGATGATGCGGAAAACCGAAACAGCCACTAGTTAGGGTTCAATGCCCTTACGGAAGGCTATCAGACTTCCAGAACCTCAAATCTGCCACATGTGGTTTGCTTAGCATGCGGCAAAGCTCTGCACGAGCTCCCGGCGGTGCGCGGGGGCGTCGCAACACTGTGTGCGACGGAGCGCGCGAGAGATTACATGGATGGCGGTCGGCGGCGGTTGCGGCAGCAGCATGGTGCACTCTGCATCCGGAGGGCAGCGCCCCGGGCGAGCTGCCGGCCGCAGCGGCAGCTATGCGTACTTGCATGCCAGCATGAGGTAGGGACTCCAGACTGCGGTATATCCTATGGCGGGCCGGCCCGCCCACTCGGACGCCCCGCGCCTCTCGTTGTGGTCCGGTGGTGGTGCCCTCCCACGCGGTAGTTGTGTGTGCGGCAAAGCATGCAAGAGGCGACCCAGTCGTGTGCGGGGCGCCATGTCACTTGAACTGCAGTTGTGCAGGTGGCACGCGTTGCTACAGACGTGGAGGGGACTCTGCCCACACCCCCACTGTGACGCACGCACAGGTTCCGCACAACTGATTGTGAACACCAGAATGGTGCAGCACACACAGCCATCATGTATAAGTGCCACCGCGCATGTGCTAGGACTTATATCTGTACAGCATCCTGTGGTGTGTTCTTCGCATGATGCAAAGCGCCAACACAGCAACAAAACCACAACCTAGGCTGTGCAGTTCAGGCCAACACATGCGTGCTCCTTTGTGTGCCAAGCCGCTTGCATCAGTGTGTAAAGGCACGCTCTCCCAGCAAACGCAGAGTGCACCACCCGCGCGCCAGTGCAGTGCCGCACAACACGCAAGAACACATGTAACGCAGGCTGTGGCGGCACCTGTCGCTAGTACTACCCACTTATCTATGAGCAGCATGTACGATGACATGGTGTGTGTCCCACATGATTGCTGGGAACCAGCCAGGCAGCCGTCAAGCCCATTGACGGCTGCGCCGCAGCCGCACGTCCCACACTAAATACGTTGCCACCCCAGGGCTGCCTGCTTCTGCTGCCGCTGCGGCTGCCGTAGCGGTTGCAGCTGTGAGGTACACTGTAGGGACTCCAGACGGCGGCATATCCTTTGGCGGGCCGGCCTGACCACTCGGACGTCCCGCTCGCCTAGATCTCGACCTGGCTCCTGTTGTGGTCCGGTGGTGATGGCCCCAGCTGTGCTTGCGAGAAGTTAGTCGTGCTCAGCAAGGTCTCCCAGGATGGCACGCGCAAACGACCGCTGTGCGCGGCTGGCCCGTGCCTCCATGCGCCCCCTGCGACACGTCAATACACATGGTGCGAATGGCACGGGCAGCACCGGCACGCTTCAGAGACACACTGCATAACACTCTTCCACATTGGAGCTGGATTGAGCGCAGGCCTCCATTCCTGGTGCTGGTTGGTGCGTGAAGGGGTGGGGGCTGCTTGGTGCCGCCACCATCACCGGCCCCAGGCATTGGTGTGGCACTCCACCCTAGCCACGCCTAAAGCTGCGCTTAACATTAGTGGGTTGCCAATTCCGCAATTTCTCGACATGACGATCAACAGCTATCCCACCATACCCACTGCGGACACCCGTGGCGGCCTATTCCCTCGAAGTTTGTTACCGGCCCTACTCTGCTGAGTGAAAAGAGCATAATCAAAGCTGGTGTAATGGTTACAAGTTTACAGCGAGTATTACGTCACGACAAATATCGACGTACGGAGTGATCATCAAAAATGTTACCTCTTTGGCAACCCGAAACATGAGTGAATATGCCCGTGCATCCGGTGCCTCACCTGTCCTGGAACATGTGCTCGTCAGGGGCGTCCAGACCAACAGCGCCAACGCGGCCCGGCGTGAAACGAAAAATGGGCGGCCTGAGCTGCTCAGCGCTGGTGTCATCCTCCGCCCGTGTGAGCGCATGGAGAGTGGCCGCCACGCCACCGAGACCCTGCACCACGACTGCGCGCTGTGTGACAGAGCCAAGGGGAGCGTGGATGCGGCATGGCAGCACGTGCATGGGCGCAAGTGATGCGGATGGGCACAGGGGAGGGGGAGCTGTTCAGCTGAGGGATGGGTACAAGAGGGGCTGGAGTGCACAAAGTTGTGCGCACCTACAGGTGTGAGCCGCTCACGTGCATCGGATGAAATCATGAACACGAAATGGCATCCATGAATATGAAATTCAGCTGCACTACAGTAGATCTATGTGCATGCAATGCTGGCGCGGGCGTGCCGAACCCACCAAAGGACAGTTTCAATTTTGTTTCTCTTGTGTCATACATTGCTGCTGGCTCTCGCGACCGAGTGAGTCGTTGGCTGCTGCTGCATCCATATGTACCGTTTATACTTCAGAAGAAAAAAAAACAGGATGAGCGCGCTGTGGCATAAGATCTGCTGAGCAAACGTGTACCTCTTCCTCCGTGAAGATGGATGAGCGGCGAGTGAAGGGGGTCTTGTGAGACTCCTCGATGACGTAGCGCGCGAGCGCCACCGCTTCCATTTCTTGCTCTTGGTGATAAATTGCTGCTGGCTCTCGCGACCAAGGCAGTCGCCGGCTGCTGCAGCATCCATATGTACCGTATACTACCAGTATACGTCAAGTATGCATGTGTGCGATTTGCTGAGTGTACCTCTTCTTCCGTGAAAATCGATGAACGGCGAGTGAAGGGGGTCATGTGAGACTCGTCGATGACATAGCGTGCGAGCGCCACCGCTTCCGCATTCACCCCTGGGCCGAAACCGTCGGAGGCGGGCTGACCCCACATCATGATGCCCCTGTGGGAAGGAGCGGCGGCGGCACGTGGCGTGTGAGGCTGCTGGCATGGGAACAGCCAGATGACCGAAAAAAAAGAGCCTTTTACTGCGAAGTTCTGCAAAGCACCAAAGTTGCGAGTTGCAGGCGCCGAGGCCGCCGTCAGTAGCAGTAGCAGGTGCGTAAAAGGCACATGAGCCATTAGCGGCATGGCACACATGCTGATTGAACAAGACAAGCAAGCGCGCCATGGGACCCGCCAAGACAAGTCCGGACCATGTGATGTCATTTTGCAACGCCAAATATCGTTTGGCTTTTACTTCAAGTTTTCACTTATTCAAATTGTCTGCGTACTTCAAGTGGCGAACAGTGGCTGATGTGGCGTCCATACAAGGCGCAATATGGCGGAGGCTATGCATGGACCACATCTAGTGTGACCCTCCAGCCCCAAGGCCAACCAAGGGCTGGGATGTCATCAGAGAATGTATGCCGTGCAGTCAGATGCAACACGGCACTTGTGGTGCATCAGAATTGTTTATGCGGTGCATTCTGCGCACAGCAGCACAGCAGCCTTGCGGCTGCGCCCCTCTGCGCATGCGAGCACTGCCAGTACCTCACAACCGGCGCTCCAGGTGTACCTACTTGTGCTCAGCGACGCATGCCACTGCTTCATGCCAAGATGCACGCCATGGGTTGTTTGTCACTCTCACAACCGCTGATCGATACCTCTGAAGTAGTAGCAGCACTTCTAGTGGTACTTGTAGTACAAAGTCGAAGGGCAACAGTCCCAGAGTGAAAAGTCACAGGTGCTACAACTGCAGCAGCACGCCCCGCAGCTCACCGCACGCGCGTTCCGCTCATGTAGAACACGGCGCCGTTGCCCAGTGGCGCCAGCGCCTGCCGCGTTCCTGTTCGCGCCAGCACGGCCCTTCTGCTGCCCCTTTTGCCGCCGCCGCCGCCGCCTCCGTCACCATCACCATCACCACCATCATCGTCGGCTTCATCATAGGCCGAAGCGCCTGAAACGTCGCTGTCGGTGGAGCTGTCAGTGGCACCGTCGACGGTGTCGGTAGGCGGGCTATCACGGGCAGCGGCGGCGGCGGCGGCTGCGAGGGGGGAGCGAGTGGGGGAAGGCAACACGGCGTGAGGCTGCTGCTGCATAGAACAAAAGTATGGGCAGTCAGTGGTGGAGGCGTGGGTGGAGTGACCGGACGAAGGTGCCGTTGGAGGGCATGGTGGTGGTGAGAGTGCTGCATGTGTGGGGCCCCATGGGCCGTGCCCGCATGCCCACATGCACAATGTCTTGGCGTGCAATGTCACTGGAATGGCATGCACAAGGGCGTTGCTGCATGGCAGGGCGAGAAACATGGCAAGCCTACACACATATTCCCCCACGTGCACGCCCTGCTGCACAGCAGACTGCCTCCCTGCCTCCAGCTCTGCTACCCTGGAACGGCTGTCAGTCGTGTCCAAGGTCTGAAACTGGCTTGCAGATGCACAGCACAGGGAGCGGTGTGTGCACCGCCACAGCACAGCGAGCGGTGTGTGCACCGCCCGCTGCCTGATGCACCAAATATGTTGTCCCCGCACAGCCAGCTGACAGCACCCACACGTACCCGCCTGCGCGTGTCCTAGGTGCTTGTGAAAGAAACCTAAAAGGTTGCTAGGCCCATAAACTGCAGTGGCTGGAGCAAAATGCCAGGCCAAAGCCTGTGGGGCGCTTTATCCACCTGGCCAACACCACTTAGCCCCCACACTGCGTGCGGCAGTCAGTGACCTTGCAGCTTTGCTTCTATGGGCAGAGCCTGCTGAGTTGCTGGCTGGAGCCTGGCACGAATGCCATGCTCAGCAGCCTCGTCCATGCTCCGCTAGCCCCCCCACCCCTCCATACACAGCACACACGGCCCCTCACAAGTAACCGCATTCCACCAGACGCACCCCCCTGCATACAATCCACACTGCATCTTGGGGGCAAACACGTCTTGCAGGGGCTGAGGGGAGGGCGGGGGAAGGGGGGGAGCTCACCCCCCTGCACACCATCCACACTGCATCTTGGGGGAAAATACGTCTTGCAGGGGCTGGGGGGGGGGGGGGAGCTCACCTGCAGCCCTCCCCAGCGCAGCATGGCTCCACCGGTAGCCGTACGTGTCGTGCGACGACGCGCAGTCGCCCACAAGCGCCACGTGCACG
>JAULBY010060189.1:0-10562 GCA_032358315.1 Ophiocytium majus | reverse complement strand
GTGCTGGCTACCCTCGGCAGCGTCGCACTAAACCATTCTGCCAGGCGCATCACCCGGGACCATGCCAACCGCTTGCCGGCTGCGAGGTCACGCGCAATCAACAGCGCCTCGGTGTCAGAGGTCTTGCCCTTGCTCACCGACCGATGGGCCTCAAGAGCCGCAGCTGCTGCCGACCTCACCGCATCAGGCACCACCACATCGGGGCGCTCGGCCAACGAAGCCGACAGGATGGTGGCTGCCTCGGCCATCATCGTCTCGCTTGCTGCCGTCGACACAGGCTTGAACGCGCTGCTGTCGCCAATCGTCGCAGGCACCTCGATGTTCTCGCTGACCTGCACCTGCGGCACTACCGCAGCCGCTGCCGTCTCTGGTGAGGCAGGGGCTACGGCAGGGGCCGCACCCTCGACAGGGGCAGCCATAGGCGACGGCATAGCCAGCTGGGCTGCAATCATCGCATCGGCCGTCGTGCGACTCATGCCTGCCGAGACCAGCAACAGAGCAGCCGCCTCTGGTGCCAACGGTGCCGGGTTGGCAGGTGTCGCCACCAGCATGCCAAGCACCTGCTGCGCAATCTGCAACGAGCCGACAAGCAGCGGGGCAGGCGTCTCGGCCGTGACCTCTACCGTCTCTTGGGGCGGCAGGTCGGGAGCGCCAATCACCTTGCGAGCCCATGCCTCGTCACCAGCTGCACGAGTGATGAGACCCGCCTGGACACCTTGCACATAGGCCGCCCAGCCGTCCATGCCCGTCGTCAGCTCGGCCGACTGAACCTGCACGCGAGGCAGCTTGCCCGTGTAGCCCACATCGTTGGCAAGCCACTGGAACATGCCTCGGCTCGCACGGTCGAACACGTTGTTGAGCCATGCCTTGGCCTTGCGACCTGCTGCACCGTCGAGCGTCTCGGCCATCGCACGAGAGCCGAACTGAGCAATGCCGGCAAGAGGCGCGTTGAGCTTCTTCTCAATCTGACGGTCCCAATACTCGAGCTGCTCAATGATGGCAGGTGGCGTGCCGCTGGGGTAGCGCATCTCAACATCGACCTGCTTAGGCCGCAGCAGGTACTTGCGCTGCCCATCAGAGAACTGCTGACCAAACGTGTTGAACGCGTCGATGTCGTCCTCGGTCACGCTCGGCTCGTAGGCGATGTCGAGGAAGCCCCAGCTCAGTTGGTTGTAGATGCCTGCGTTGATGGCAATCTGCTTCCAAAGCTCGAACGGCTGCAGGCAGTCACGCAGCATCGACCGCCCCTCAAACTCCATCGCACCGGCAGTGCCGTAGACGGTGTGCACCAGCTGGCTCGCATCGAGGTCGTCATAGCCGTTGGGTGTCGAGAACCGAGCGCCACCAAAGAGGTGACCGTCAGGACGCCACAGCATCACTGCATTGTGGGCGACTGGGTACCACTCAATCTGCGTGTCGTTGAGCCGACGAGGAAACATGAGGCCAAAGCCCATGAAGGTGTCGAGCAGAGGGTAGGACCACAGCGCCGAGCCGCCCTCAATCATCCCCTCGTAGACCACCGCATCCTCGATGCAGGCCGCTCGGCAGAGGTCCATGAACGCCAGCTCCTCGGTGCCCGGGTCTCGGTGGTGCGTCCACACCACCTCCTTGGGCAAGGCCGAGCCCTCGTTGATTGCCCAGTAGACCGCAGCTGCGATGCCAACATGCGTCTGCATCATCTCCTGGTACTTGCCCGGCAGGCCGCCAACACCGCGCCGGTCCATCGGCAGAAATGTCAGATTAGGGTCGGCATCAGGCAGACCACCTCGAGCGTTACGGGCGCCAGACATGTTGACGCGGGCGCTTGCCTGCGCCGCCGTCATCGGTATCACTCCGTTAGCCAGTACCGGCTTTACCATGTCGTGCCTCTACTTGGTGTTGTTGCCGCGCTGCCCATGTAGGCACGACGCGTCTGCGCTGTCACTCCCATACGCTCGGCGCCATACCACGCCAAAGCGTGAGCACACACCGTGTCGTCGTGCACACCGCTCGGCGCGCCATACACTACTCGGCCCTGCTTTACATCATACTCGAACGCTTCGAGCTCAGCGCGGTGCGGGCCGTCGAGCACGCTCGTTCTACCCTGTTGCAGCGCCAGTGCAAGCCCCTCCATCAAACCCTGCTTGCTAGCCGAGCTGAAGATGAACGCCTCGCACCACAGCCGAGCTGATGACAGCTGCTCACCGACAGCATCGCCAACGCCTGTCGCATCGTAGAACAGGCAGGCCTTGTTGCCGGGACCGACGATGCGTGAGACCTCCGACACCAGCGAGGAGTAGCTCAAGCCATGCCAGCGGTACATCACCGAGACGTGACGGTGACTGTCGAGGCCCATCAGCACCGCGTAGTCTCGCTTGCGGGCTATGTCTAAACCCCACACTCGCACTGGGTTGCCTGTCGGCTGGCCGTTGTTGAGCTCAGCGCAGGCCCGTACCGCGTCGATGCCGAAGGGGTTCTGCCCGTCGTCAGCAGGCTCGCAGTAGTAGAGCTCACGAAACACAGCTGCCGGCAGCGAGCGCCGCGCCATCTCGAGGTCGCCTGCCGAGAACAGCCCGCCCGCAATCGCATCGTCGGCCGTCAGCCTGTGGTAGGCAAAGCCCGGCTCGCCGCTCTCGCCCTTGCGTGACCATTGGTAGTGACGGTTGGCCCTGCCTCGCACGTTGCCACACAGACGCAGCTTGCCACGTGTCTTGGTGGTGGTGGAGTAGACCGCGTCAACCGCATCGTCCTTCATGCGGCTGGCCTCGTCTAGGACCGCGCTGCTCACTGCCGAGCCATAGAGGTTGTCGGGCTTGTCGGCAGACCGAAAGCTCCACCGCCTGTCACCTGGTGCGATGATGGCCTTGTCGGCAAGCGCCTGGCGAAAGCCCGGCTGACCACGCAGCAAGGACCATGCGACGCGGTAGGCCATCATGCTCTGCTCGTACACCGGCGCCACCCACCAGTGCTCGGCATCAGGTGGCCCCTCGAGCAGCTGCTTGATTTGCCACACGATGGCCGAGGTGGTCTTGCCGCTCTTGGTCGTGCTCTCGATGCACACGATGCGAGACGGGTCGTTGATGGCGTCCCACTGCTTGGCATACAGAGCCGGCAGGGTGACCTCGGCATTAGCCATCACTCGGCCTCGTCAACCCGCGTGACGCGGGGGATGGTCACCGTGAACTTGATGGGCTCCCCGCCGCTGGTCAGGTCGAGGGCCGACTTGGTCACAGCGTCGAGGCCGTGCAGCTTGGCACGCCGCTCCTCGATGCTCAGAACCGTCGTCACTGCCTTGAGGTCACCCTCCTTGGCCTGCGTCCACACCGACCGCAGCAGAGAGTCTAGCCGCTCGGCAGCCTCCTTGCGCTGCTCCGTAGCGTTAGCCAGGACATACTCCTCGACCTCTTTGCGGTGCTCATCGAGCAGCTGCGTCACCATCTTGCGACTCAGACCGAGCTTGAGGCCGATGTCGTTGTGCGACCACCCACCTAGCCGCAGCTCCCATGCCTGCCGCAGGAGCTCGGCTCGCTGTTCGTTGCTCAGTGCCATGGAGCCGATTGTGCCACTGGTCGCCCGGCAGGTCAAGCGCAGCCTGTCAAAAGAGCGGTAACACGGTAACATCGGGCTTGTTACCGTCCGACACCCGCAACCCATTGAACTACCTAACGAAATCGGAGCGGTAACATAGTAACACGATTTTTCAACATACCATGTGTAAGCCGAGGGGGACCTCCTTGTGCGCAGGCCCGTGCGAGCGCGCGCGCGTATAGGTGCTTGTTTTGGATGTTACTCATGTTACCGTATCAAAAAACTACTACTATCTATAAACAAAACAGAGAGATAAGCGGTAACATCAGCGGTAACATCGGAGTAACATGCTATGTTACCGCAAGGCACCTAAGTCGTTGAAACCTCGTTGACGGCCTCTGGCGAGGGTCCTCGAGGAGCTCGCAACCGGCTCAAAACAGGGGGGGTCGCACGCGCACGCGAGGCTCGAGGCACTCTCAACGCTGCATCGTGGTCGACCCCTCTGCCAACCATCCGGAAAGACCGGGCAGTTGGTCACAGATTGTAACCGACTGGGTCAAAAGACATCGAGGCCCTCTCACCTGGTGCCACGACAGCGGAGAGAGGACCTCGACTCAGCACTCTTGACAGGAGGTAGTCAGGAGGGCATAAAGGTCAGCGAGCCGCGACAACGGCTCATCAACCTGATGGCCTCGGTATACCCGAGGTGCCTAGTTTTTGCAAGCCCCCACGAGGTCCCATGCAAGATGTATTGAGCGCGTTCGCACAAGCAGCGGAGGCCGAGAGAGGTCTCCTATTCCCCGATGGCGTGATAGCCGATGGTGAGCACCACAGGGTGCCGACCGTGTCCAAGCCGGACAAGAAGAACGGCTGGTATGTGGTGCACCTCAATGACGGGCCGGGGCAGAGTGGTGTGGTGGTGGCTGTGTTCAACGACCTTGCAGCTGGGGCACCAGATGTGAAGTGGTCGAGCACAGCGAACAAGAGGCCAGAGGTGAACCTCGATGAGGCACAGGCTGCGATGAAGAAGAAGATAGCAGCTGCAGCCAAGGCAAAGGTGGACAAGGCCGAGGCAGCGGTGAACGAGGTGACGGCCGAGATAGCTCGGTCCAAGCCGGTGCAGGAGGCGTTCGGTTACCTGCTGCACAAGGGTGTGAGGTCGGTGCCAGGACTGTACCGCAGTGGTTCGGTGCTGGTGGTGCCTCTGAAGGACGATAAGCAGCGCGTGGTGAACATGCAGCGCATCTGGCAGGATGGCGAGGGCGTGTGGCAGAAGCGGTACCAGAAGAACGCGACGCGAGTGGGCACCTACTTTGCCATCAAGGCGAGCCCCGACACGGTAGCGATTTGCGAGGGCGTCGCGACTGGCATCAGTGTCCATGAAGCGACAGGGTGGACAGTGCTTGCAGCTGGCGACACGACGCAGCTCGTGGCGGTGGCTAAGATGGCGCGTCGGATGATGCCGGCCGCTCGCATCATCATCTGCGCTGACGATGACCGCATGACGGAGGGCAACCCGGGAGTGACCAAGGCGCGAGAGGCAGCCGAGGCGGTGCGTGGCGAGGTGAGGGTGCCGGTCTTTGACGACCTCGATAGCCGAGGGACCGACTTCAACGACCTGCACCAGGAGCAGGGGTTGTCGGAGGTGAAGCTGCAGCTGGAGGCGAAGGTCGAGCCGGTGGACGATGTGCCTCTGCCAGAGGAGGCGCCGTACTACGAGGAGGAGCTCGGCACGGAGAAGCCAGCAGGTGAAGAGGCATGGGTGCCAGATGGGTACGAGTTCACTAAGACAGGTGCAGTGATACGAATGCCGGCAGCAGGCAGCGAGAAGCCCCCGACGCTCGTGAGCTCACAGCCGTTGTGGGTGGCAGGAGTGCGTGTTGACGCGGTAGAGGGCACCAAGTCGATGGTGGTGAAGTGGTGCACACCTCGAGCAGGTGAGTTCGGTCGGTTCGATAAGCCGCACCAGGTGATTGTGGACCGAGGCACACTGCTGAATGCCCGCAGCATCGTTGGGCTTGCAAGCCAAGGTTTCCCGGTGGACTCGACATGCGCGAGCGAGGTGGTGCTCTACCTGCGCAAGAGCGAGTCGCAGTACCTCGCCACGACGGTGCGAGCAGCGCAGGAGACGGTGGCAAGCGTGACGGGCTGGCATGGGGCGCTCGATTGGACTGCCCCCAGCTTCTTGATAGGCGAGAAGCAGGCCGGCGTGGGTTGCCCGACGTTCGAGAACCTCAACCCTGAGCTGGCTCGGCATGTTGGTGGCTTCACTGTGAGCGGCGAGGCATCGAAGCAGCTGGTGGTGCTGCGAGACATCGTAGACCAGCACCCCGACATGGCGACGGTAGTGGCGATGGCGTTGGCGTCGCCTTTGATGCGGGTAGTGTCGGCACCGGTGTTTGTCCTGGACATCGCGTGTGAGTCGAGCCGAGGCAAGACCAAGGCGCTGCTGGTGGCTGCGTCGGTGTATGGGTCGCCACAGACGATGAGGTCATGGGACACCACCAAGTTCGCGCTCGAGATAGTGGCTAATGCGCAGCGAGGGTTGCCGTTGTTGCTCGATGAGACGCAGCGAGCGAGCAAGCCAGAGATGGTGCAGCCGATGGTCTACGACCTGTGCAACGTCGAGGGCAAGATGCGAGGCAAGGCCGACGGTGGCGTGCGTGCAGTGTCTCGGTATGAGTCGCTGGTCATCAGCACCGGCGAGCAGAGCATTAGTGCCTTTGGCGACGCAGGCGGTGCTAGGGCGCGAATCCTGACCATCCAAGGCAGCCCTTGGCGGTTGGCAGGGGCAAAGCCTACCCCCGAGGCAATCAGGGCATTGACGGTGTATCAGAGCCAGAGCCTTGATACCTTGTCGGACCACTACGGCCACGCAGGCCGGATGTTTGCCGAGAAGGTGGCGCTGATGACCGAGGATGAGCGACGGGAGCTGCGAGCTCGATACCGTGAGCTGGTGCATGCTCGGTCGGTGTCGGTCGAGGAGCTTAGCCCCAGCCACCCGATTGGGTCCCGGCTGTCGACCTATGCCGCTCTGATTGACCTTGCCGGCGAGCTGGCCGAGCGTTGGCTCGAGATGAAGCCGGCGGCATGGCTGTCGCAAGAGCGATGGGCAGCGATGCTCGGTTGCGGCCGTCCTGCCGACGTGGCAACGCAGGCGATGGAGCGGCTGGTGGCATGGGGCTGGTCAAGGTCAGCGCAGCTGCACGGCCATGGCGATGCTACCAAGACCTTGGGCCGCGACGCTATCGGGACCTTCTCGGTGGATGCGGTAACAGGCAGGCCGAAACTGCAGTTTGTGATGGCAACGGCGAACGACATGCTGCGCTCGGCAGGGTATCAGCCGGGAGCCGTGGCAGCGACATGGGCCTCACGCGGTTGGCTCAATGGCGACAAGGGGTCAAATACTTCTAAAGTGGTTAGTGTGGCTGGGTTCAAGGTGCGCATGTACGACTTGAGCACGGTCGTTCACTCTCTGCATGTGTGGCCGAGCGAGGACGCGGCGCCGAACATCTTTGCCGGTGATGTTCCGTTCTGAGCAGAAATCGACATCGGGGGGCAGAAATCAACATCAACGATGTTGACGGCAGGTGAATACCTGCTAGGACCTCTTCTCACAGGCAGCGACAACTGCCCGCCCTACATAGTCACCCCGCCCCGCTTAGGGGCACACCCAGGAGAGAAGCCATGAGGCTTACCATCGAGAACGCGTCTGCTACCTTCGTCCACCTCGTCAACACCATCACCGGTACTGAGTTCACTCAGACCAAGACCTGCGTGATTGGCGACACCCGCTGCCAGAGCCTCAAGCGCCACGAGGGCACCGGCACGCTGGTGGAGTACTCGTTTACGCTCGCCATCATCGAGACGGGGCGCGATGCCTCTGGCGAGCAGCTGCACGACATGCGTGTGATTGCCAACCGCACGGTGAACCTGCCTTGGTCGCAGGGCAACCGCACGACCATCACCTCGGTTGCTATCTCTGACCAGTCGCCCATCGACCTCAACAACCTCGGCCTTGCCATCGAGCACTGCATCGACCGGCTCACCGAGCAGGCCGAAGTGCTCTCGCAGCATGTGCGCAGCGAGGTGGCCTATGTCTAAGGTCAACTACCCCAACGCGGTCCGAGAGATTCCCGTCCACGAGCACGGTAGCCGTGAGTGGCTCATCGAGCGTGCCAACACCCTCGGCGCTTCTGAGCTGGGCAAAGCGCTCGGCGTGTCGCCCTACGGTGGCCTGCTGTCGCTGGTCATCGAGAAGCGCCAGGCACGTGCCGGCAACCCCGAGGTCATCAGCTCAGATGCGATGCAGGATGGTCAGGATGCCGAGGACACGGTCCTTCGCATGGCATGGCGTCGGTTGCAGCAGCTCGCAGGCGGTGCCTACTACAGCACGCCGCAGCCCGAGATGGTCAAGGGCACTGCCATCGCTCTCGGTGCCCTGTCTGCTACCCCTGATGCGCTCATCATCGACCAAGAGACGATGAATGCGGTTAGTCTTATTGAGGCAAAGCTCGACCGCTCACGCAACACCGACTGGGCCGAGGTGCTCGAGAACGGCTTTGGTCACTTGAGCGGGCAAGACCTGCGGTTGAACTACTGGTGGCAAGTCCAAAGTCAGCTGTATTGCTCGGGTCTTTCAGTAGGTTACCTCGCAGTGTGGACGGTGTTCAACTTCTATCTCATCGAGATTGAGGCTGACGAGGCCGCAGCCGAGGTGATTGCCCAGGTAGGCCCGACCGTGATGGCATGGGTTGCCGACTCTGCCGACCGCCTGCCTGCCCCGACTGATGCCGACGGGCTGCGCACCATCGCGAGCACGGTGCGTCCTGCCTCTGAGGGGCCGATTGAGGTGGATGGAGCGGTGGCCGAGGCCCTTGCTGCCTACGTCTCGCTGGGCAAGCAGATTGACGCCCTTGATGAGCAGCGTGACGCAGCCAAGCGCATCATCCTCGATGCGCACAATGCCGGCGCCAAGCTGGCCTCGGCCGACGGCATCAAGAGCAGCTTCATCGCAGCGTCGGAGCGTGTCAGCCTGGACACCAAGAAGCTCGAGACTGACCACCCGGCACTGGTGGCTGACTACCGCAAGGTGACGCAGGTGTCGGCCTCCTGCCGAGTGACCGCACCACGCAGCAAGGGCTAAGCCCAGTGGCAGGTGCAACCCCTGCCATGCTGCCTGCCCGATGTTGGGCAAACTGAGGAGAGAGCCATGAGCAAGAAGCTGAAGAGAGAGATTGTGATGATGGCTGTGCAGCGTCGTGTGTTGCCGCTCAAGGACGAGACAGCGGTGCAGCACGCGGTGCGAGCCTACAAGATTGCGCAGGACTGCATGGCTGCGCTCGAGGACAAGGTGGAGGCCGAGCCTGCCCCTGCCGCGCCTGCCGAGGTGTCGCTGGCAACGCTCGACCCCAACATGGTCATCTTCACCAAGCCGAGCACATGGATTTGGACCAAGCACCCCAGCGTGAAGTGGGTGACGGTCGACAAGCAGCTCAAGGACTAAGCCTGCTGCCGGGTGCAAGCCCCGGCGTGCTGCCTCACCCGCCCCGCCTAGGGGCATTCGAGAGGAGGATGAGATGAGCCAGATGAGATTGTTTGACATGGCACACTATGCCGAGATGCTTGAGCGCATGGAGCACAAGGTCGATTGCCTCAACCGCAAGATGGACGCGCTGCTTGCCGCAAAGACCGACGACCAGCCGACCCTGCTTGCCATGGTTGCAGCTGGCCCTGCGCTCGAGGTGGTGCCCAACGAGGACGAGGCCATGCCTGTCTTGGCATCCTGCCCTACCTGTAATCACACGGTCTACGACGAGTATGATGTCGAGCAGGAGTTTGGCTACCGCACGCCTGCCGGCCGTGAGACCATCGTGCAGTCCTGGTGCCGTAGGTGCCGCGCCCTCGAGCAGGCCACCAGCCCGCGCAAGAAGCAGCGCCTGCCCGACGATGTGCGTGAGCTCGGCATCCAAGCGCGTGACCTTCACAAGCTGGCCGACGCTAAAGCCGAGGAGCGTGCCAAGGTGCTCGCAGGCAGCAAGGGCCGTGAGACCAAGGACAGCGTTGAGCTCCTGGTCGAGGAGCAGGACCTGCGCACCGAGGCAGTTCGTCTGCTGTCTGAGTACGACCAGAAGCGCGGTATCCTCCGCAAGGCCAAGAAGGCCGCCAAGTAACCACACTACCCCCCCGCAGTAACCACACTACCCCCCGCAGTAACCACACTACCCCCCGCAGTAACCACACTACCCCCCGCAAGAGAGAGAGACCCCATGAGCATGCAGATTGCCAAGAACCAGCACCCCGTCGAGGGCTGGCTGTCCAACCCCGACAACTTTGCCAAGGTCGCCAACGCGCTGCCGACGCACCTCAATGCCGAGCGCATGCGCCGGCTCTACCTCACCGTGTTCAACAACAGCCCGGCACTCAAGGCGTGCAGCCCTGCCTCGGTCATCGGCTGCCTGCTCAAGGCTGCCCAGCTCGGCCTCGAGCCGGATGGTGGCAAGCTCTACCTCATCCCTCGTGCCGGCGACTGCACGGTGCAGATTGGCTATCAGGGCTACATCGAGCTCGCCCGCCGCTCTGGTCAGATTGCCGCTATCGAGGCCAACATCGTCTACGAGAGTGACGACTTCTCGATTGCCTACCACCTCGACAGCAAGTTTGAGCACCGGCCCAACCTGCGTCGTGCTGCCGACGACAAGGTGCTCGGCGTCTACTGCTATGCCAAGCTAACCTCTGGTGAGCGGCTGTTCACGTGGATGAGCCATGCCGATGTGGAGCATGTGCGTCGCACGAGTTCTGGCAACAGCAGCACCTGGACCAAGCACTGGGGCGAGATGGCAAAAAAGACGGTGCTCAAGCGTGCCGCCAAGATGCTGCCCTCTTCGATTGAGATGGCTGCTGCTATCGAGACCGAGGCCGAGCACGAGGGCTACCAGCAAGAGGCGCCTGTGGTGTCTCATCAGGTGGTGACGACTCCGACTGCGGTAGGTGGTGCCCGGCTGCCTGCTCCCCCGCCGCCCATCGAGGTGTCGGCCGAGGAGGTCGAGGTCGAG
>JAULBY010060178.1:0-10563 GCA_032358315.1 Ophiocytium majus | reverse complement strand
CCGCCGCTGCCTCCGATGGCGGACAGCAGCTCGGCGGCGGCGCCGCGGTCGGGCCCACCGCCGGCGGTGCAGGCAAAGGGGCCGGAGGGGCCGCCGGTGGTGGCGGCGCCGGGCGCGCCGGCAAAGGCGTCCCCTGCTGCAGTGGCCTGCTGGTGTCGCTGGTGCTCAGTGGCTGGCTTGGCGGCGCGGGCGGGGGTGTCTGGGAGGGCGAGGGGGGGGGGGAGGGGGGGCAGCAGTTTTTATTTTCGTTTTAGTGCTGGTGCGTTGTGCTTGTGGTACGCGTATTGTGATATGCGTTACTACTGGAGGTCTTGGTACTGATTCAAAGAAGTAGATTCAAAGAAGTAGCATAGTGATGAAAAGTATGATGATTGTTCCCTGTGAAGTGGTGCGTGCTCTCATGCCCCCCCTGCAGTGTCGGCTTTGCGCAGCGTCGGTCACTGGCGGCGCGTGCCGCAGGGGCATGCGCGGTTTGCCCTGGCGCCACTAGGGCCCAATTCCATATGCCAGTTATTTTCCACAACCATTGTGCTGCCCGCGGCGCCTCACGCTGGGGCTGCAACGAGAGGGGCGCCCAGTCTCACGAGCTGACAAGTTGCTAGAACTCAGTCAGTAAGGCTCTCATCACACCTTGGCGGTTTTTGGGGCCAGAAGTGCTATCGCGCGCGCACATGGCCTCCCTACACTGCGTGGGGGCATGAGAGGTTTGCCGTGACTCCACTTGCACCCACTTTCACGCACGCCTTTGGTTTTCCTGAACCATTGCGCTGCTATGGTGCGCCGCAGGATCCGGATGGGGCTGCAAGCGGGGGGGGAGGGGGGCTCCACCCTCATGACTCATGAGCTACCACCTTCTCAAAGGCGGTGGACAGCGCTTTTGTCACACCTCCACGCTCTTGAGCCAGATGTGTTACTGCGCGCGCACATGGTCTGCCTACACGCACCTTGCTCAGCGTGAAGCAGGTCCTTGCCAACATCCTCGGTGTTGTACGCAATGCCGCCAAGCGGGTAGTACTGCATGCGCGGGCGCGGGGGGGGGGGGGGGGGGGGGGGGGGGGGGAAGCGCATAATGAGCGGCCCACTCGCCACACACTAGTAGTGGCAGCACGCATGTGGTAACATTGGCACATGCGGTGCGTGCCCGTTCAATTGGCGCCCACAGTGCCAGTGGGTCGCCTGCACAGAGCTGGGCGTTTGGATGCCCGTCCGCGCACTATATACATGTATACATGCACACATGTACGAAGTAGTCAGAGGTGGTGTTGCATGTACTGTAGAGGTGTGAACTTCAGAAGTACTACAGCAGTACTACGTAGCAGTACAACTAAGAGACACTTCAGTAGTTTTTGGTCCCGGCGCCCACAGAAAGTGTCACACAGAGAAAGTGGGTGGTATGCGCTAGGTGACATGCGTATGCCCCGCGTGTGACTCGCAAGTTGTGAGCACACATACTTGAAGTACTTCCAAGGGGTGGCCGTGGGGCATCAGCGCGGGTCGGCGGGAGCACTGCAGCACAACTTCAACTCACACAGTGTACTTCAGGTGGTTGTGTGTCCACGCCACCGCCCCCACCTTGCGGTTGGTGACGGAATCTCTGGGACTGACCATGGCCCAAATGGCCCGCAGCGCACCACGCCAATTTCAACTTATGCCAACACATGCCAAAACTTCAACTTACACAGCATACTTAAAGTATTCAGGGCCTCATGCCCACGCCAATGCTCCCACCTTGCGCTTGATGACGGAGTCGATGGGGCTGACCATGGCCCAGATGGCCCACAGCGCGCCGTTGACGCCCAATGGGGGCTCCACCACGGTGTTGAAGTCGGGCAAATTCCTGGCAGAACCAGTGCCGGCAGCAGCGACGCGACAGACGCGCGAGCAGAGCGCAGTGGATGCAGGAGAGGGGTGAGTGCGCGGCGGTGGCGGCGGGCGGTGTAGCGTTGTGTCAGCGCAGCTGTGCTGCATTACATGGCGGGGCACACATGCGGAAACAAAAATACTACTATTGAAGTACTACTGTAGAAGTTGTGTTTGTTTGATTTTGGCGTGCAAGAGCCATGCAGTCGTTGTGTGTGTGTGCACTTGTGGGTGTGCAAGAGCTGTGCATGCCAGCAGGCTCATGACGACGGCGCCTGCCCGGCAGCGTAAGCCGCGTGGCATTTTTTATTGACACAAGTGGACTACGCAGTACGTGCCCTTTCTCCCTGACTGGTCTGCCGCAGCAGGCGCCCAGGCAATGCGATTAGCCGCTGCGACCACATGCGGTGACTATTTAACTATTTGAATGCTGGTAGCAGGGAGCGCAGTGTGTGTCCACTGGTGGCGGCGCGCGGCGCACTCGAGCGTCAGCGAACCCTGCGTTGCACGCATCGCAGGTAAATGCTTGAGTCTGCACCAGGTTAGGTAAGGGGCTGCTGCCTTTGCAGGCGCGCTCTCTCGCAGTGTCGCCCCTTGCACGAGTTCACCGCCCGGCGGTGCAGTGCAGCACCCCTACTGGCGGGCAAACCTAGACTTAGTCGCTGTCACACACTCAGCAAAAAAAGCAGAGCATAGCAAGCGCACTGGACCGGAGGTGACAAGTGAATTTTTTCTTGGCAGCACCTGGATGTCGACCGTTTGAGCTGCAGCGTGAAAGCTGACAGCTGAGGGTTGACAATTGAAGCTTACTGTTAAAGTTCACAATTGAAGTTGGAAGTTGAAGTTGGAGTATGGCTCACTTGAAGAACATGCCCGACACAGAGCACTCCACGCTCCCCACGCAATACGCGAGGCGGCCGTCGCGGCGGTGCTGCGGCTTAATGCCCATCTTGTCCAGCCCGTCGCTCTGGTGCACAGTTGAAGTTGCAGTTGAAGTTGCAGTTGAAGTTTTGGGGCACACCAGGCGCAAGCGGCAGCAGCGACGGCATTTGAGTCAGGCCTACACGCCATTAAGGCCAGTTTCTGTAGGTGCAAACCAGCACACGACTCCAGGCCATTGCAGAAGAGTTCCCGTAGTGGACAACAGCACATGACTCCAGGGCATTGCGAACAGTGTCTGTAGTGCACAGCAGCACATGGCTGCGGGTAGTTGAACACTCAGCGCCGCGCGCCTGTGTCACGCCAACCGCCGCTTTGCTCAGCGCAGCGCAGCGCTCGGCAGCGGCGGCGGCGGCAGCATCAGTGTACGGCAAGCACAGGCGGCAGTGGCAGCCGCAGCGGCAGTGGCAGCCGCAGCGGCAGTGGCAGCCGCAGCGACAGTGGCAGCCGCAGGAGCAGTGGCTGCAGGAGCAGAAGCGGCAACGGCAGCAGTGCTCAGAAGAAAAGGCAGAAGCGGTCAGCAGCGGCATTGGCAGTGCCAGCATCCGCACTGAGCGATGACCCCCCCCGCCCCCCGCTCCTCCCCTCTGCAACGGCTGGACAAAAAAGGGCTGGCGCACTTGCTTCACAGGTACTGTAGTTGTGTTTATATACATATATGCAGTGCTCAGGGGCGTGCGAAGGCCCGCATGTGTAGTGAATGTACTGAAGTAGCATGTGAAAGAAACCTAAAACGCTGCTGAGCCCAGGTGCTGCCGTGGCTGGGGCAAGAACGCCAGGCCGAATGAATGTACCTCTGAAGTGTGTGTATATGTGTGTACCAGCCTATATTTAGTTGGTGTATGTGTATGTGGTGGATATATATATGCACTGTTGTATACTTCAAAAATACAATGTACCAGCCCACTATCGCTGCGTGTCAAGGCATGCAAGCAACAGCGCAGCGCCCATCCGACACTGCATGCCGCGCGCAGTGCTCCCGCAGCCGCCACACCCCTGCTACCAGCGCCCCTGCACAGGTAGTTCCCAGATGACCCGCTCACCGCCGCCCTGTTGCTGACAATGCCCAGGCATAGCGCGTGGAAGGAGTAGCCTGTGTGGCTCTCAAGGCAGCTAGGTAGTTAAATTTCCCTAAATACTAGCAAAAAAAAGGTACCTCAGCAGTATTTCAAATTTAGTTGGCGTGCCTGCCGACGGCTCAGGCCTGCTTGTTGCAGCGCTTGCCGTCGCTGACTGTGCCAAGTGAGTTTCTCTGGGCTCTCACACGTCCACAAGCGCAAATCAATACACCTACTCCGTAGCATTTGTGCATACATTGGTACACTGTACTTGGTACGAAATTTGTTTACGAAGATGAGCCATACCACACACAAGTAAACCAAACAAGTTGCTCTTTGATGTCCAGACGCCCCGCTCACGCCAGCCCTGTTGCTGACGCTGCCCAGGCGCAGCGCGTGTAACGAGTAGCCCATGTGGCTCTCCAGCAAGCGAAACGATTCAATTCCACTGAACCATGCAGGTACACACACGTACCACGAAGCATGAAGTACGCGCGCCTAAATGAACGTTTCACAGAAATGTGACACGTCATGTTTTAGCGTCCAGATGCCCCCGCTCACCTCAGCCCTGTTGCTGACAATGCCTAGCCGCAGCGCGTGGAAAGAGTACCCCGTGTGGCTCTCCAACGAGCGAAACGGCGCTATGGGCACGCCGTGGTGCCACCACCCCAGCAGGCTCTCGCCGTGGGGGCCGTGCTCCGTCCAGCGCCCCGCGCCGTGCGGGCGCCCGTGGGTGTCGAGCCCGCCCGAGTAGGCGACGCGCCGCCACCGCGCCAGCGGCGTCGCTGTTGGAGTTGGGCAGTTGAGGTTGCAGTTGGAGTTTGTGTTGTGAGTTAACAGAGAGGTACAAGTTGAAGTTAACGCTTTTTACCAGGTCTGGGTTAGCGCAGCGAGCACGCCCGTGTGTCAAGCCCGCCCGAGTTGGCGACGCGACGCCACCGCGCCAGCGGCGTCGCTGTTGTAGTTGAGCAGTTGAGGTTGCAGTTGGGGTCTGTGAAACAAAACCTAAAAGGTTGCCAAGCTCAGACACTGCCGTGGCTGGGGCAAAATGCCAGGCCGAGGCCTGTGGGGTGATTTGTCCGCCTGGTGAAAAGCACCAGACAGCTTTGTGTTGTGAGTTAACAGGGACTTGCGGACTTGGCAGTTGAAGTTAACACTTGTTTTGGGTCTACGTTAGTGCAGCGGGCGCCGGCGCGTGTCGAGCCCACCAGAGTACGCGGCGCGCTGCCACCGCACCAGCGGCGTTGCTGTTGTTGAAGTTGGGTGGTTGGGCATGGCAGAAGCTGAAGTTAGTGCTTGGTATATGAAATCTCATCTAGGAGCGATAAACTCCAGGTCTCCTCACCGGTAGGGGCCATCACCCTGGGCGGACCGTGCGAAGGGGTGAACAAAGCAAAGATAGCGCCTAACAAGAAGCAACAAATCTCGCACCTACCGAAGCGCGGATTCCATCATAGAGATGTGGTGCGTTCAAGTGGGGGCTGCAGCGGTATATGTGAGACACCAGGTGGCATGCGCGCACCGGCTGTGTTTACGAGGCCTGTAATTGGGGGTCGGAGTATGCGACGCGCCGCCAGCGCGCCAGTGGCGTAGCTGATGTTGAAGTTGGGCAGTTGGTGAGACGTTCCAGTTTGTAAAGTATATAACAGACACAGAGCACGTGCGCACCGGCTATACTACGTGGATAATGAAAAACATCATAGTAATGATGTAGTTATTTAAAAGAAATATGCTGCCAGAGTATGCAACGCGCCGCCATCGCGCCAGCAACGTTGCTGTTGAAGTTGGGCAGTTGCCCCTGTAAAGATGTTATTTCACGCGCATATATCAGGAACTTCAACAACAGCTGCAACTGGAGGGGGGGGGGGGGGGGGGGGGCGCGGGGGGGTAGGCACAAGAACACACGCACTTCCACTCACACCTCAGCAGGCCCAGCGTCTGGCAGCGCGCAGAGCACACGCCGAACCGCTATGGCACAATTTATGCTTCTGTAGCCATACTTCAAGTACTTCAAGTAATGTATCAAGATCGCACGCACTTCAAGGTATGCTTGTATAGGCGGTGTATGTGGCCTGCTCCATTAATTACGTTTGCTCGCGTCCCAAAGTTTTCATATACCGGTATTTCACTGACAAGTACTTCTTGAAGTACTTCAAGTGGTGCTTGTGCTCACATTTCAGCAGGCCCGGGACTGCACCCGGCAGTGCGCACATTACGCGCCGCACCGCGATGGCACAACTTATGTTTGCCGTAACCATACTTTCAGTACTACATCAAGACCGCACGTACTTCGAATTACGCTGTATATGCGGTGTATATGGCCTGCTCGATTAATTACGTTTGCTTGCATCCCCAAGTTTTAGTACCCTTCGTGAAGTACTTTGAGAGTGGTGCTTGTGCTCACATTTCAGCAGGCCCAGGACTGCATCCGGCAGCGCGCGAAACACACGCCGCACCGCGCTCAGGTATATCACCTCGTTCTGCACGCCCGTCCTGCTCGCGCGCAGCCCGAACCAGCGGTTCCTCAGCCTGCCCTGTCGCACGGCAGCAGGGTACCCTGTGATGGAAGGGGGAGGGGAGGGGGGGGAGGGGGGGTGTGTGGAGGTGGTGAGCCCAGATGCTGTCGTGGCTGGGGCACACTGGTGGGCCAAAGCCCATCGGGGGTGATTTGTGTGCCTGCTCAGCACATTCCTTTCCTGCGCATGTCATCCTGCATGTGTTATGAATAACATGAAGAAATAATTGTGTACTGTACACATATATATACATATATAATACTGTACTTTGAAGTACACGGTGATGTGATGAGTAAATGTGCGCGTGGGAGGGTGTGGACATGTCCACGGAGCGCAAAGGGGCAGTCTTGCAGTTTTGAAAGTTGAGCACTTCTTGTGAGGGCCCAAGTGCGTACAGTGCAGCAGAGTGGTAGGTGTACTCAACGAGTGTACGCTGCACTGCAGAAGCACCATGGCAGTATACACAGTGCAAATGGGTGCGTGGGGTGGTCAGGTGCATGTGTGTGGGGGGGGGATACAAAGACAAGCCGGTACCCCAGTTACTCACATGACAGCGTACACGTACATTTGTGGCATTTAAATGTACACTTGAAGTATACTATAAATATACTTTGAAGTGCGGTAGTAGTATATATACATGTGCATACGTATACTTCACATGCTTGCACACATACTTCAAAAGAAGTAACCGGTAGTATCATGCACATATGGTACCTCGTATGACATGCAGTGTCACATGCCAGTAGGAAGTATTTCAAGTGCATGGTTTGAAACTTGAGGCACGACAAGTTGGTGCCCCTACTCACAAACCCACGCCGCAAGTACAGTAAGTACTACTAGTAGTATATGTACATGTGTATCCATGTATACGACATACTTGAAGTACATGGTATGCACCTGAGGTACGACAAGTTGGTGACCTACTTCTTAGTACTCACAAACACACTCGCAGTGGTGGCGCGGCACGTGCACAATGGTGGTGACGCCCGCCAGGACGACGGCCATGTACATTAGTGACATGTACGTACACCTGGACTACACGCACATGTGTATGCACATGCATACGACATACTTCAAGTACATGGTATGCACTTGAAGGTAAGCTAAGTCAGTGACCTATTCACAAACCCACTCACAGTAGTGGCGCAGCATGTGCACAATGGTAGTGGCACCCGCCATGACGACGGCCATACATACTTCAGTATACTACAAAAGTAAGTACGTAGCACTCGGAGTATGTGCATACTTCTGACATGGTTCTGAAGGTACAGGACATGCAGTGTCACATACCAGTAGGAAGTGCTTGAAGCACATGGTATGCAGTTGGCGTATGACAAGTCAACGCCCTCTTCACAAACCCACTCACAGTAGTGGCGCAGCATGTGCACAATGGCGGTGACGCCCGCCATGACGACGGCCACGTACATCTGTATTTACGCATACGTGGACTATGCCACGAAGTACATCCGCCGGTACCTGCACTTCAAGTATGCACTTGAAGTACACGACATCCTTGAAGTTATGGTATGCACCGACAAGTTGGCGACCCACTCACAAAACCGCTCGCAAGTACTCACAGTAGTGGCGCAGCATGTGCACAATGGGGGGTGACGCCCGCCATGACGACGGCACGTACATTAGTGGCATTTATGGTACATGTGCTTCGTATATACGACATATTTGAAGCACATGGTATGTACCACAACTTCGTGACCTATGAATAAACCCGCTCACAGTAGTGGCGCAGCATGTGCACGATGGTGGTGACGCCCGCCATGACGACGGACACGATGAGCGTGACGGTGCGAACGTCATTCTGCCCCTGCGTGAGGTCTTCTTTCGGGAGGAACAGGCCCAGCAGGTCCTCCGTCACCGCAAACATTATCAGCCAGGACATGTAGAACCTGCGCGCGCACGAGCGGCATACACAAGTGGTTGTGCCGCATTCAAAACTTCCGAAGTGCCGTACATACCACTGTAGAAGTATACATAGCATGTGCCAATCCGCCGCCGGTATAGCTGCACACTTTCAGACATGCCGAAGGCATGCATACACATACTACTGTAGTATATTTGTAGGGTTGCCGAAATCGCAATTTCGGGACATTACGATCAACGGCAATTCCTGCATACCCGCTGCGGATGCCGACGGCAGCCTACCATGCCTTGGCATCTGTAATGGCCCTACCGTGCTGAGCACAAAACATTATGGAAGATGTTGCGAGTATTATAGGGTTACGGCGAAATTACGCTACAAAGTACGGAGTAATTTTGGAAAAATTACGATTCCGGCAACCCTATATATTTGTCGTCCGTCCCCGCAAACATTATCAGCCAGGACATGCAGAACCTGCGAACATAAGCGGCACAGACAAGCGCTAGTGCCGCGTTCAGTACACGACACATGAATGAATAGATATACCACTGTACTACTGGTAGTGTACTACAAGTATACACAGTGTATGCACTTGTACGGGTGCAAGACTGTGGGTGCAGCAGGAACAGGCCCAGCAGGTCCTCCGTCACCGCAAACATTGTCAGCCAGGACATGTAGAACCAGCGCAATTTAAAACATACACAAGTGTTAGTGCCGCGTCCACAGATACAAGAACGTATACATACCAAATACACTACTGTAGCACATGAAGATGGTGTACGTTTTTGTATGGGACAGATTTGTACACATGCGTACACGCAAATAATACCCTTTAAATGGTGCTTTGAAGTACTTTTAGAAGTGCATCAGTACATGCACACACACCGCATGTCCCATAGCATCCCGTTTTCGGGGCGTAGAAAAGCACGTTAGAACGCATTGTACACCCTCTGAAAGGGGGGCCTCACCAGAAAATGATGAAGGTGACGGTGGTGAGTATCCAGTGCGTGAACAGAACCGCAATCACCCATATGTGACATAACCATACACGTGCACACACGCCATTACACGTACCATATACTTCAAAAAGTGTACACACTGACCCACCACCAACGGGGGGGAGCTCACCAGAAAATGATGAAGGTGACGGTGGTGAGTATCCAGCGCGTGAACAGAACCGCAAGGACGCCCGCCAGCAGCGCCACAGCCTGCTCCCACCCCCCCGTGCCCAGCGATCCCACGGCGGCCATGGTCGCAAGCGCCACCACCACGTAGATGACCCACCGCATCATGCGCTTCATGAGGACGTCCTTGTGGTAGGTGCCCTTGAGGCGCCGCTGCAGCTGCCGGTACATCTGCACGGGCGGCGCAGGGGGGGGGGTAGCGACAGGTTGGGGCGCGTACGGCGTGCTACATGTGTTATACTTCGAATTATTTTTTAAAACTTAGAGTAATCATAATATGGTCTAAAGACGTATACATGTTTTTTTCAAAAATATTTCTAGATGTCAAGAACTGGTGAGATTAGGCTCAGGGTCTTGTAAGATATTCGTTGCCTTTCCTGAGGCTTTGTTTTTTTGAAAAAGAAACGACCTCGAGCCACACTAAATTCAACTACCTCACAAGTACATCCATGTACGAGGTATGTGCCTGAGGGGTGTACACATGAAGTTTGAAGCGTGTACACGCTTGCATAAGTCTTCCTGACGGTAGGTGCCCTTGAGGCACCGCTGCAGCTGGCGGGCTTGCATAAGTCGTCCTGACGGTAGGTGCCCTTGAGGCGCCGCCGCACCTGCCGGTACATCTGCCTGACAGCCAAAATATGTGCGTACGCACGGGTGCGTCGCATGCTGAGTACTTCAGTACTCAGGAGTATACTTCAAGTATTTGCACTTGAAGTACCATTTAGCATGCATACACGCGCTTGAAGAACTCGTATTTGTGGTACGTGCCCTTGAGTCACCGCCGCAGCTGGCGGTACACGTGAAAGAAACCTAACTAAATACTACAGACTACCCCACCGGTGAATGCTTTACCACAACCATCTCATCAGCTCACCTTGTCAACCGAGCCCTCCCCTACCTGCCATCTGTCTTGTTGGTCAGCTGGACCGCGGCGTTGTTATGTACCACGTGTAATTACATACTAGTAGTACTTCATACACTACTACCTTAATGCCTCAGTAGTGATGTCATCATCAAAAACGTCGAAACAGCAGTACAGTAGCACACGTGAAAAAACCCTAAAAGGCTGCTAAGCCCAGATACTGCCGTGGCTGGGGCCAAATGCCAGGCCGAAGCCTGTGGGGTGATTT
>JAULBY010060167.1:0-10564 GCA_032358315.1 Ophiocytium majus | reverse complement strand
CCGCCGAGGACGAAACAGGTCCGGTCTCCAGCTGACGAAGATGCAGCCGCCAGCGCCACCACCGCACGCCCTCGCCAACCGCCCACGGCTCCCCGCCGACAAAGCTCAAAAGGAGTTGATATCGCAACACATGTACACCCGCGCTGCCATGTCAACACATGTCCACCCGCGCTGCCATGTGCACGCAAGTTTGTACACCCGTACTGCCACGTGAACATGTACACCACCGTGTGCAAAGGGCTTTCCGCGCCATAAGCGGAGTTTAATAAAGGTACACCCCCGCTTCCATGCGAACATATGTACATGTGCACCCGCGCTGCCATGTGAACACATGTACACCCGCGCTGCCATGTGAACACATGTACACCCGCGCTTCATGTCAACATGTATGTACACCCGCGCTGCCATGTGAACACCATGCAGGGTGCGCACCCATACGAGACCAAGAGGAATGCCCTCATCCGCTGGCTGTGCCTGCCAGTGTATCCCCCCGTTGCCAACAGGTTGGTGATCCGGGTGCCAGATTGTTGGCCTCTGAACCTTTGCTCAGCATGGAGAGTGCCAGTGCTGAGTGTGATATAGTTAACTTATGAAGGTATCGATACCTTCGTAAGTCAACTACTTCAAAAGTGTATCCGAGTGTGCCATGCCAGCGCTGACTGCGACGCCTGATGCTGCAGCACCCAGTATGCGCGCTTGTGCACTGAGGGGAAGCAGCGGCTGGTAGCGGCCCCCATGCCTGAATTTTGTCACTGCCATTGGCGTACATGTAAAATCAATACTGGCGTGGGAGGTGGAAACAGCCATAAAAGCTGTTGTGCATGCTGCAGTGGGCAGAGACACCTATGCACCAACACCCGGTCATGCCGGGCCACGTCATTTGCGTCGCATGTGCATGGAACTTGCAAGTTTTTTGTATTAGTCACACAATCATTCTGAATGAAGTATGAGGGTATATGCGCACTGGTACAAACCGCAGATAATTTAGTACGGGTGGGGAGAGGGCGCTCAGCAGAGAGAGGTGCATGTACGCGTCGAGGGCGGGCGCGGCGCGAGGTGCCGCGCCGCTGCGAGGCTTGAAGTTGCATGTGCGCGCACAGAGCCACCTTTCCTGTGTTTCGTGGTGCAGTAACACTTTTGCATGGTTTTGCGACCCTGCCACTTGGTTCTGCTGCCACAGCTGGGACCCTCCCACCGACGGCACTGAGCCGACTGGGTACCTGCTGGTGGGCGACATAGGTGGGTTCTGATGGCCGCCAGGGTGGTCATCACAGCTGCCCGCAACAGGGCAGGTGCTACACCTGCAATTTACGGTGCCTGCTTTTGTGTACCTTGTGTAGAGAGTGTCATGTGGGGTACGCTGTGTTGCAATGGCATGTTGTAGCATACCTGTAGACACACGGCGAAACCATGTTTTAAGAGGAGGGAAAAAATGTTTGCAGTAAATGACCGGGGGTGCTACCTGGTTGCCATGGCCAGCAAAACGGCCGCCGACAGCTGCCAAGCTGGTTTTGGGGAATCGACGATATTCTAGCTATCTACTTTCCAGATCAAGGCACCAGACGCCTCGCTGTGCTGACATCTACTTCAAAGTCCTGTGAAGTACCAGTACACGCAAGTGGTGAAAGCACATGTGCTCCTACCGAAGCTCAACTGCTTCACTTATGGATGGCAGCAGCGGTTAATGTATGCGCACTATGCGAGCAGTTACCAACAGTTGCAGCGCAAGCTCACAAGGACCTGCGGTAAACGAGCCATGGCTAGCCACAAGCAAGTGGTGAAAGCACATGTGCTCGAACCGAAGCTCGACTTCTTCGTTTATGGGCGGCAGCATTGTTGCATGCACACAGTGCACGCAGTCACCGACAGTTGCGGCACGGGCTCGCAAGAGCCTGTGGTAAGCCAGCCCTGTACAGCCACAAGAGGCAGTTCAGGTGCCTGCGGTGCAATGCATGGTGTCCGCTACCCTCAGCAGGTGTCGCTTGCGTGCTGCCACCAGCCTGAACGCTGCAGTGCTGTGCTTGCCACGCCTGGCCGGGCACATTGTCACTAACGACGCGCGCCCACTTGGTCTGCTCCCACACGCCCGCTCTCAGCCAATGGAAAAAGCGCCATCACGAGCCACGTTGCGCAGAAAATGGAGGGCATCGCCTCTGTCTACGTGGACGCAACAGGTGCGCACGGCACAGTATGTGAAGCCCTCTCAAGTGAAAGAAACCTAAAGGTTGCTAAGCCCAGATACTGCCGTGGCTGGGGCAAAAACGCCAGGCCGAAGCGTGTGGGGTGGTTTGTCCACCTGGTGAGAACACCAGACAGCCCCCACACCTACACGCGCCCGTCAGTGTCCTTGAGGGACAGGGATGATGCAGAGTAAGAGTACAATTGACCACAGGGCTTACGCAAGTTCACTTGTACACATGCTGCACTTTCAGTCAGCACGTGCGAAAGTCCTTGCGCTGCCGAGCAGGGCTATGCAGAGTTCCCTGATCATGAGCGGTGGCGCATGCATTATGAATCATGGTGCTCAATTGCCTCGCTGCAGCACGGGTTTACACGCCGCTGTGCCGCATACTACTTCAAGCATACTACCTACTTCGAGTTAGTATTTAAGTGTGTGGTAGGATGCAATGCACCAGCAATGCGCTGTGCTGCTTATTGCGGCCACATCAAACCACAAATGCAACTGCGGTCAGCTCACATGGGTACCTCCCGGCACTGTGGCTGAGCAGGGCCGTGGCCATAGCTGCGCACCTGGTGCTGGTGCTCCTTCAGTCACAGACCCTACTTGCAACTTGACGTCGGCACAACAGTGGACGTCCCAGCGCTCAGGATGAGGCGTCAGTGTGTGTGTTAAGCGCCTGCCATGAACGGAAACTCGCTCTCCTGTGGTGGCCCACATGACAGCTGGAGCTTATCTGGCTGACTTTCGGTCAGGCACCTTACTAGAGTATTACCACTACTGCTAGGAGCATTTCGTGCTCTTGGTTGTTCCAAGTTGTCAGCGCGTGTGTATGTATGTATACGCACGATGCCGGGCATGTGCCGTCGCCACGAGCGCGCTGCCATGCATAGCATGAATTCTTGCACGCCCACAAGTGTAAATAAAAGTACAGTAGTGTACTAGTAATAGTGATATGATGTACACATGTACCACCGTTCGACTTCACCACAGGTGGCCAACAGGCGTCAACGGACACAGACGGTGTCGATGTGGGCGAGGCAAAGGACACATCAGCCAACTGGCAGGCAGCCAGCACCAGCTTCCGAGTGACTCTAGAGTCCGAGTACAATGGGTACACGGCGTATGCGGCGGAGCTCATCGAGGGGTTTTCGCCGCTGCAGGCGCTGGAAGCGGAGCTCGCGCCCTTCCTTGAGTCTGTGGCAGGCACAGGCGAGGATGGCACCTCCGACATCAGCATTCACGAGTGAGTACGTAGCAGGGGTGTCCCCATGTTGCCAACAAGCTTGCAAACAGCATTCGCGAGTGAGTACGTAGCAGGGCGATCCCTATGCTGTCAATAAACGTGTACCGGTACCACGTACTTTATGAAGTAGGCAACATCGGAGTTGTACCTTTATTGAACTCTGCTAGGCGCGGAAAGCCCTGTGCGCACGGCGTGCCAAGAACA
Source organism: Ophiocytium majus (assembly GCA_032358315.1). Taxonomy (NCBI): domain Eukaryota; class Xanthophyceae; order Mischococcales; family Ophiocytiaceae; genus Ophiocytium; species Ophiocytium majus. The sequence goes on along the minus strand of JAULBY010060167.1, from coordinate 6,935 downwards.
GATAACGCGTGATAAAACGTGTTGTGCCCTGTTGCCAGATGACAAAATGGCAATGCTCAGCACTCTGCTGCCTAGCATGTTGCTACAGCACTTCATGGTGGCACTGCAGGGGCTAACAGTGTACCACTCCTTGCATGACAGCATCTCCATCACCTACGCCGCCACTGCGACGGGCCTGTTCAGACACCGTGCGGTTGCAGTTGGGGAATATGCCAAGAACATGCGCAACATGCCTTTTTCTTCTGAGCGTAATCTTTCAGTACGAACGGAACCGTGCGAGCATTTTGTTACACCCGGGCGCAGCCCTGCAGCCTGTGCACGCACTGTCACAAGCTCTCCCCTACCCCCTGACACATGGAGGTTGTTACACTGACAGTGTTTTCGTGCCCTGCCTCCACAACGCGCTGCTTGCAGCCTTGTGCCCTAACAAATTGGAATGACCACCCTGACAGTGCATGCGTGCCCTCAGGCTGCCCTCACAACGCGCTGTTTGCAGCCTCGCGCCTAACAGACTAGAATTATCAGCCTAACAGTGTTTTCGTGCCCTGCCTCCACAACGCGCTGCTTGCAGCCTCGTGCCCTAACAAATTGAAACTACCACCCTGACAGTGCATGCGTGCCGTCAGGCTGCCCTCACTACTCGCTGTGTGCAGCCTCGCGCCCTAACAGATTAGAATTATCGCCCCAACAGTGTTTTTGTGCCGTGCCTTCACAACGCGCTGCTTGCAGCCTCGCGCCCCAACAGACTAAAATTACCACCCTGACAGTGTATGCGTGCGTGCGCTGCCTTCACATCGCGCCGCTTGCAGCCTTGCGCCCCAACAGATTGGAATTACAACCCTACATGTGCGCACTGCCTTGAAGCGCACTGTGTGCAACCTTGCGCCCTACGTCATTGCAGCCATGCCGTGGCAGCTCAGCACGGAGACGCAAGAGCAGGCGGCGCCCGCGGGCACGGCGCCACGCATTGCGCTGGTCCGCGGCATTGCCACCAACTCTCTTTGCTCCACAGTAGACTTAAACTACTTAAAAGTATTTCAAGGAGTATTGCTCTGACAGTGTGTGCATGCCCGGCCTGTTCATTGCGCCGCGTGCAGCCTCGCGCCCTACGTCATCGCAGCCATGCCCTGGCAGCTCAGCACAGAGACGCATGAGCAGGCGGCGCCCGCAGGCACGGCGCCACGCATTGTACTTGTCCGCGGCATCGCCACTGACTACCTGGAGGAGCTCAACATGCTCTACCTAAACGTTGCGGCTCTGGTGGGCATGCTCGTGCTGGACGTGTGCATGCTGTGAGTGCCGGCACGTGATCCCAGGCCTTTGTGCGTGTGTGTGTGGGGGGGGGGGGGGCAATGCCATATTTGGATTCTGTGTGGGAGCGTTAACTAGTACCGGTAGTGCTGGTTATGTGTGCTTGTGGGCATGCAAGAGCGCATGACATGCGGGCCAGCGAGCATGAAGCGATGGCACATGCCCGGCAGCATATACACGAACTCACAACTCCTGGTAGTAGCCGGCAACCAAGTCACACGAACCCTTTTGTGCGATCGAGCACAACAGCTGCGGGGGGAATGTTATGCCATCTGTTTGCGCGTTGTGCACATTCTAATCTTCACCCACTTCAGAAAGCATCTGCACCTCGGGGTGGCTGGCAACAGTGCCAGCTGCTTGGTGCAACGGTTGTACACAGTTTTCAAAATGGCCACTGGCGTTGGCAACTGTCAGCATAGGAAGCGCCAGCGCTACAATGTTGCCTTACCTCCTGCCGTCTGGTGGCACACCCATGGCATTGACATTGCATTCCCTTCCAAAGCATGGATCAGTCGCCATCACAGGCAACACTTGCAAATCGACCTCTGACCAAATTGAAGCTGCCGTTCCCTAACTGCGGTTTGCTCTGCCTCTGGCGCGCCCCGCAGTGCTGTTGCCACGTGGCTCTTCCTGCAGCCCCTCGAGAAGATGGGGAGGCGCATTAAGCACGGGGCAAGCATCGAGATCTCGCACCTGCAAAAGCTAGTGAGCCACCGAAACTACGGATTCATTGCCATCTTCTTCGGCTTAGGAGGCCTCACCGTCGGGCTCTACGTTGGCAGCATTTGCGTCGTGGTAAGTGTGAGGTGGCTGATGACATAGCGCTACTACCACAGCGATTCATGCGCATCAGCACCAGAGGGCAATGAGTGGCAATGTGCCGTCATGACACGCGTCACAAGCAATACTGGCCGGCGCACCCAGGCACTGATAGGTGCCCGGCACAGTGCAACTTGGACGTGGCGCTGCTTAGACCTTTGCTGGCCGCAGCCAGACTGCTTCATTGCTTAGCACACGTCTACATCACTGCGGGTACGGCTTGCCTTGGTGCTCCACCAGGCCTGTGCGCAGGGCCTGACCAGTGATACTGCTGCACTTCATGTCATCGAACAAAACACATGCTGCCCTGTGTGACCGGAATGCCCCACCTCCTCCCCCCAACCCCCCCCCCAAATCTCCACCAGAGCGCGAGCGACACGGTGCAGGCGCGCAGCGCCGCTCTGCCAGGCAGCGCCGCCCTCATGTGGTCCGACCACCTAGACCTTTCAGTGCGCTGCGCGACCATGCTCATGTCCTCGCCCCTGCTCCTCGGCGCTCTTGCGGCACCGGGCGACGAGACGGCGGCGGCGCCCGCCCGCCTGCGCCTGGCCCACCTGGGGGGAATGCTCAAGGTGAGGGGTGTGCTGTTTTCCGGGGGGGGGGGGGGAGTGCTGTGCAGGTCGGCTGTTCACAGCGGGCAGTGCGCCCGAACAGCGTCTGAGCGTGCCCGACTGCGAAAGCAGTGTGCCCGCATGCACAGCATGACGGTGGCTTGCTTTGGGCATGACTTCAAAATGTGCTGCTTTCATTGACTGCAGGGGTGAACGCACGAAGATTTAGCGGCGTGTTGTTTTCTGGGCAAAGTAACACTGTGCCACTTGGCTGTTCACACTAGACAGTGCGCCCGAACAACGTTTAAGTGCGCCCAGTCACCACAGCCGGCTGTGCAGTTGCGGTCAGCCGGTGTGGGTCTGTTGCGAATGGGATGGGCGCCTGCATACATGCACCTGTGGCAAACTTCAAAATGGTGTTAAACAAGCACAGATGGCCGAAAAGTAGGCTGCTGAAGGTGCGGCCTTGTGCTGTTCGCTGGGCAGAACAACACTGTGCCATTCGGCTGTTCATGCCGGGCAATGCGCCCAAACAGTGTACTTGAAGTACAAGTATGCTTAGCCACGAGAGCAGCGCGCCACATGCACAGGATGCCAGTGGGCTTGCTGCGAGCATGACTTGTGTCCTGCTTGGGTTGACTGCAGGGGTGAACGCAAGGCCCGCCCGGCAAGGCACATGGCATGCACGCTGGTGGCATGTTCGTCTGAGAGTATGATGCATGCCATGTCCACACGGCACGGAGGCTGGGCGCACACTGGCAGCTGCACGTGCCTGCACACGACCGTGCGTCAGTGCATAAGCGTGCGTCACACAGCCACGCACGACTTGGAGTCACAGGGCGTACTGACACCCACGCTTTCCTGTGACGGCGGCGGCTGGGCTGCTGCAGTCGGAGTTTGCGGTGCTGCTGAATGCGACGGCGCAGGTGGTGGCGGCGCCGGACAGCCCAGAGCTGCTGGGCATGGTGTGGGACCCTGCCTCTGTCGTGTCGGACGTCATTATCACGGGTGAGGCCCAACGATAGCCGCAGCGGCATGTGGTGCTTGTGCTCCCACAGAGGGCAGGCGCAGTATCTGACATTGCCACCACAGTGGCACGGTGCTCTTTTGACTACCACGTTGCTAACAAACACAATGACATCAGACATCCGCACAGCAGCTCCGATGCAGCTTTTTGCTTTGCGGTGCATATGCACAAACTTCGTGTATGACGTGTACACATGCGACACCAGTTGCGGATTCAGACCCGCTTTGAAGGGCTTTCCAACACACATTGCCAGCTCTTGCGCCTGCATCGAAGCCGCAGCATGACGTTTTAGTCCTCACACGGGCAGCCCTGACGGCGTACCAGCTCTAAGCTGTGTCCCGCACCGCCACCGCCACGCCCCCACTCTCCACCGGCAGGCTACTCGCACACCGCCACGGCCCTCGTGAAGCTGGACGAGCTGGCCACATTCCATGCAAAGACGGACTACCAGGCCAAGTCTAGCGACACCACGCCCGACTCCAACCTGGTCCCCGCACAACAGTTCGGTGACCCTGACTACACGGCGCTCATCAAGTGGACGGCCTCGCCCATGTGGATCGGCGGACCGGGGTCGGCGGGGCGCGCCGATGGCGTGCTGGTGACGGGGGCGGTGGTCAATGGTGGGCAGGGGTGCGAAAGTCCGTATATTTGAACTTGTTTTTTTACTTCAAATTGCCGCAAGTGTCGCTTGCATTGGCCACCAAATGATGAGGGAGCACCAAATACGCCCCATATACTTCAGGAGGAAAGCTGCTTGCTACCACAATTGCATCGTTTATTTTTCCTGTAACCATACATCACATCGCATATATGCCGCATATGCGGCGTACATGGCTGCTCACATACTTCAAAGTACGTTTCTTCGCACCTCCAATGGTGGGTGCTGCGGTGGCTAGCATGTGCGTAGAGCGCTGGCCGTGGTAGCCGGGTGCGCTGGGCCAGTGTGCCGCAGTGTCAGGAAATTCAGTCGGTGGTGAGAGCATTCAAGAAGTATTATGCAGGTGTTTGATGTGGTTCCCGCTGGGCAGCCGTGCCTCCAGTGTTGAACTTTGCGCCTGTGCCCAAACTACGGCTGCTGTGCGTACGGGCAAGACTAGAGTTGCACGAGAATGTATGTCGGCGATTCTTGTCAAAGCATGTGCAATAACTTGCTATGCTGGGCCAGCCACCATGCACGAGCACCAAACACCACCCACATGCGCCTGCGCCAGCCGTGTCTGCTGACTTGCCAGCGGAAGAGGGAACCTGTTGCGCCAGGCGCACAGCGTGTTGCTGCGCCATTTTCATCTGCGGACTACTGCTAGAAGGTATATGACCAGCAGCCATAGATTTTGACACAGTTTCACACCCTTGCATGACATACTGGCATGTTGTAGCGGCCATGGCTGCAGCGCAGCCCACGCCGCGGCTCAAGCGCCACCCACACCGCATTTGGAGCATAGACACGGGCACTGTCCACAAAACATCGGGCGCAATTCAACTCAACGCCTGTGCATTTTCTACAACCGCTGTGCATACAGGCAAGACGCACCTCCTGGAGGAGACGACGGCAATGGTCGGAAGCGGCTACGCGGCTCTGTACTTTGTCAACGGCGCGGGCGAGTACCAGCTGGCGTCGTCGGTGCTCCGCGGCGACGACGGCGAGGTGCAGGTTGACATTGAGCTTGAGTCCACGGGGTGGCTCGATGGGCTGCGCTACAGCAACGAATGGTGGGTGTAACGTGCATGGCAGTACTTTTTCTGCTTGCTGTCACACACCATGTAGCGCACCTCCGAATGGTGGCTGCAATATGCTTGACAGGTAGTAGGCTTTCTTTAGAGTACGCAGCGCTGAGCATTGCCAGCTTGTTCACTCGCAACAGCATGTCTGCTCATGGTGCAGGTTGACGTTGAGCTTGAGTCCACGGGGTGGCTCGACGGGCTGCGCTAAAGCTCCGAATGATGGGTGTAATGTGCATGGCAGGTACTTTTTTTGGCTCGGTCTATGTGGGCTCGCAGCAGGCGTACGGTGAAGCCCTGCACAAGCGCATGAAAAGCACTACAGCATACTCCTACACTACTACACATAGTAGCATTGTCATAGCCTAAGTACAGATGTTTTAGCGCGGGAGACAGACAGGCGGTGCAGCAGCGCCACATCCCTTGGGCATCGTGCGTCCGCACCCCCGCCTACACATGCAACCTGCCGCAATTTGTTACCGATACCATTGGGGAGCCCGGCCCGGCAGCATTGCTCCTCCTAGAACAAATGCAGGCCTGCGGAGTGTTGTGTTTCATCAATGGCTCTAGTCCACGGGCTCAGCCAGTACTCTGCCGAGCGGAGCAGCCACCTCACCTCCGCCTTGCACTGCCGACCTTGCACCGCACATTGGCGGTATCATAATTATCGATTAATTAACCCATCGGGTATACCATGGATTGTCACTGCCCCGCCCCCAACACAGGATTGCCAACAACCAGTTTGCGGTGTCCGACAGCCAGAGCATGGGCGGCACGCGCCACCTGATCAGCGCGCACTGCAAGGCGCCCAACACGCTCATCAACGGCGACGGCGATTCGGAGGTGTTTGTGGAGTGGGATGGCCAGCAGTCGGATCAGTGCTGGGTCTTCATCGTGCAGGGGTACCCGTATGCCCACGTCAAGAACGTGCTGGAGGACACGCTGGCGGTACAGGTGCGCTGCCAAGGGGGGGGGGGGGTCATCACCTGCGCTAACACCACCAGCACCGTGTAGTACATATCATAGGGGCTGTACATATACAGTGTACTTCTGAAGGATATCTATATTATATGTATCTATGCTAGTATAAAGTACTTCCATGTATGCGTCATGTATGGTATAAGGCGCACAATATAGTTAAAACGTTCTGGAGGACACGCTGGCGTTACAGGTGAGCTGCCGGGTGCACCACATGCAAGGGCATGGTGAATTACCTTCTGAAGTATCACAGCGGTACTACAGTAGTAAAATACAGTGCACTCGCGATGTAGTGCAGGGTAGTCTCCTACCCCGTAGCACCCCGCACTAAAGCAAGACCCGCACTAAATCAAGGAGGGCGTTGTGTACTGTTTAGGGTTGCGACGAAACGCATATGGACCCATGACATGCGGCGTATAAGCGTATAAGCGTATAAATCGGCGTATTTCCGTATAAATCGGCGTATTTCCGTATAAATCGGCGTATATCCGTATATGGGAGCGTATATGGGAGCATTGACCTGCCGAGAT
>JAULBY010060156.1:0-10566 GCA_032358315.1 Ophiocytium majus | reverse complement strand
TGATTTTGAATTAGGTGTTAAAATAACTGGTGCAGGTTTCCCTGTGTATAAAGGTAAAGGAGCTCGTTTACAGAGAGCCTTAATTAATTTCTTTTTAGATGAAGCATTGAAAGCTGGTTACACAGAAATTATGCCGCCTAATGTTGTGAACGCTGCATCTGGTTTTGGTACTGGTCAATTACCCGATAAAGAAGGACAAATGTATCATATGGAAGTAGATGATCTTTATATGATTCCTACTGCCGAAGTACCAGTAACAAATCTTTATCGTGATGTAATTCTTAAAGAAGAAGACTTACCTATAATGAATGTTGCCTATACGCCTTGTTTCAGAAGAGAAGCAGGATCTTATGGTGCGCATGTACGTGGATTAAATCGTTTACATCAATTTGATAAAATTGAAATTGTTCAAATTGCACATCCGGATAAATCATACGAAATATTAGAAACTATGGTTGCCCATGTGAAATCACTTTTAGAAAAACTAGAAATTCCTTATCGTATTTTACGTTTGTGTGGTGGTGATATGGGATTTACTTCAGCATTAACTTATGATTTCGAAACATATTCAACAGCACAAGGTCGTTGGTTAGAAGTTAGTTCAACTTCATGCTTTGAATCTTTCCAAGCAAACAGAATGAAATGTAGATTTAAAGGGAAAGACGGGAAAAATCAATTAGTGCATACTTTAAATGGTAGCGCATTGGCATTACCAAGAATTGTTGCAACTTTATTAGAAAATAATCAAACACCAGAAGGAATTATGATTCCGAAAGTGTTGGTGCCTTATACAGGATTCGACAGAATTGGATAATGAGTAATGGGTAATGAGTAATGGGTATTGAGTAATGGGTAATGAGTAATGGGTATTGAGTAATTTAATAATTAGATAATTTCCCACTACTCAATACCCACAACTCACTGCCTTTTAATAACAGCTTCCTTACTCTCTGGTCTTAGCTTTATTCTCCATGTAAATCCTTTGAGTATTAAGTCTTCTGCTTTTACTTCATCTAGTGGAGAAAATACCGCATCTGGTTTTACTAAGAAATTAACCTTCTGAACTTTATTGTCTCTAAAACGTATAATCATATTACTGCAATCAGCTTTGTTAACGCCTAAATATTCTCCAGGTTTTTCTTCTTCTTTTGCATAGTATATGCTTTGTCCATTCCCTTCTACATTTAACACATTTAGTTTGTTTTCTTTGAAAAAACCAAACATGTTTTTACCTCGAATTTGATCGAATTTCATAGTATCTAAGGAGTCAATCATCACTAGAAAAGCGTTATCGAGCAAATTCATTTTATTGAGGTCACCATTCTTTATTTCCATTGTAATAAAGTCAGCTGTCATTTGTGCATTTTGCGACCAAATTGTAGGATTTCTGAAGCAGCGCATGGTTGAATCTTTGTAGGTATAAACCATCGAATCGCATCTCATTTGTAAGTCAGACTTGTAAGCTCTTACATCATGATAGGCAATGAGTGTTCGATATTTCATTTGCTTATCCATGAAGCTGCGAAGGGTATCTGCTGATAAAAATAAAGAGTCATTATCAACTAATACAATTACATAAGCTTTGTCGGTAACCACTGATGATTCAGTGTTTTTATTATAATTTGCCTTATTCCCTTTTAGTATTATATTTTGTGCAGTGTCTGTAAATGTTACATTTTTCGTTGCTCTACCTAATCCTTTTGCTCTATCAAAAAATAATAAATTACCAGTTAATGTTTGTGAGCCTGTCTTGTATAATGGGTTCTTAGTAAACTGTGCTATATCAGTTACAGTATTATAGGTTCCTGCTTCAGCATAAAGAAAATCTTCTTTTGAAGTGATTGTTGTTGGTCCTAAGAATGTAGCAACTTTAGTTTTTGAATTATATTTTAAGGTATCTGATTTTAGTAGATATTTAGGATTGGTAAGTACTACTTCTTTTTTGAAATAGGCATCAGCAGTATTCGCAAAATAATATCCTAATTTACTTGTAAGTACATTTTCAGCACTTGTAATTTTTCCACCTTGTGTATAAGTTGCAATTCTATTTTTGGTATCATAATCTAGCACACTGGTTGTAAGTACCATGTCATTATGTATTACGCGAACATTTTTATTGAATCGCGCAATTTTGCTATTCCCATCATAATTTAAGAAATCACCAAAAAGTTGCAATGAGTCGCCTTGTACAATTCTCACCTTACCATATGCATCAACCGCATTGCGAACATCATATAATAATGCAGAATCACAATAGAAATATACATTATCTTGCTTGAACTGGCAGTTGCCTTTAAGTTTTTTTATTTGCTCGTTCTCCAATTTAACGAATTCGAAAACGTCGGCATTGATAACTTCTACCTTGCTTACTTTTTGAGAAAAGCCAACAAATGGGATGAATAAACAAATAAAGAGGTGCTTTAAAAATTTCATGCAGGGCAAAAATACAACGATTTTAATACTTTTGTACTAAATGTTAGCAAAACTAAACGACTATATTGAACAGCACAAGCTATTAAATGCGGATGATCGCCTTTTATTAGGGGTTAGTGGTGGTGTAGATTCTATGGTTTTACTACATCTATTTCAACAATTACCTTATCAAATTGCAGTTGCTCATGTAAATTTCGGACTTCGAGCTCAGGAATCAGATAGTGAAGAGGCATTTGTATTGGATTATTGCAAATCGAATAATATTACTGTTTTCTCAAATAGGGTTGATACATTAAAATATGTCAGCGAGAAAAAAGTTTCCATTCAAATGGCTGCACGTTCATTAAGGTATAACTGGTTTGAGAAGCTTAAACTAGAACACCATTTTAATCATCTTTTAACTGCACATCATGCTGATGATTCGGTAGAAACTATTTTTATTAATTTGATTCGTGGTACTGGCATAAGTGGACTGAAAGGAATTACAAGTAATGAAAATGCAATTCGACCTCTGTTATCATTTACCCGTAAAGACATACTAGAGTATGCCCAAGTTCACCATCTAGATTGGAAAGAAGATTCCTCCAATGCAAAGGAAGATTATTTACGTAATAAATTAAGGCATTCGATTTTGCCTTTGTTTGATTCGTTAAATGATTCATGGCGACAAAAATTAATTCAGCTGAGTGAAGATATTACAGTATCCGAAGAGGTATTGAACGACTATTATCATCAATATTTATCTAGTTTTTATAACAATGATAAAATTGATATTCGAAAATTATTTACACTGAACTATCCTCAATGGTTATTTAGAAGATTGTTAATAAACTTAGACTTCACACATCAACATATTACGGATATCTTGTTGAATCTTGATGTACAAAAAGGCAAGATTTTCGAAAGTGTTAATTATAGTTTACAAAAGGAAGAAAATGCATTTCGCGTAATTAAAAGAAGTGAAATTAGTGGGAATGAATTTTCTACTCTGATTCTAGATCTTCAGGAAACGGTTGAAGTTGCCAATGTGATTTTAGAATGCCGAATTCTAAGTTCAAATGATCAAGCTTTCCAATTCGATGGGAAAGATTCTTATTTAGACTATAACAAATTGCAATTTCCGCTGTTATTAAGGAAGTGGCAATCGGGCGATTGGTTCATCCCATTTGGGATGAAAGGCCGGAAAAAACTAAGTGACTATTTTGTCGACGAAAAATTTACAATTCAGGAAAAAGAAAATACCTTTGTCATAGCATCAGGTGAAGATATTGTATGTATCTTAGGGCATCGGATCGACGACCGGTATAGAATTAAGGAAGACACTTCCATTATTTATCATATTAAACAGAAACATGGCTAAGCATGTATTATATCAAGAACGCCAAACTTTAGGAAATATAAAGTTTTGGACTACTCGTCGCTTTGTTTTAGCATTATTCTGTTTTGCTGCTTACTATATTTCTGAAGAACGTAACCGTGCCGAGGAGGCTGATTTATTCTTAGTTGTCGGTTCGGGAATTATGATAATTTCAATCATTTTTGTATTCCTTACTCATTATCGTACCGTAATTGAAAATGGCAGTTTAATATTAACTGGGATTTACAGCACTAAAAAAGTGAAAATCGATTTAAACAATATCGTTAGCTCTGAAATTGTGCGTTACAGTCCATTCATGATTAATAACCCTGTTTACAACTTGCATAAAAAAGGTACTATCCGTTTTTATGCTTACGGTAAATACGCAGTTAAAATAACCGATAAAGATGGCTTGGCCTATTTAATCGGGTCTCAGGACCCTATAGAATTAGATGCTGTAGTGAAAACCGTCATTACTAAATAGTAATGAGTATTGAGTAATGAGTATTGAGTAGTGAGTATCGTGTTGTATGTATCGGGTATCGAGAATAGTCTATCAAAATCTAAATAAGTAGTCCTATAAATCAATTTCTTATCAGCCGACAGGCAGGATAATTCCTAATTCCTAATTCTTCTTAAGTCCAATTTCTCTTAAACGTTCATCAAGATATTGACCAGCGGTATAATCATCATATGCTTTTGGGTGATCTTGGTCGATGCAAGAAGATAGACATGCTAAACTCATCTCAGAGCGAGGGTGCAAGAAGAATGGTACAGAATACCTGGATGTGCCCATTAACTCACGTGGTGGGTTTACTACACGGTGTGTGGTTGATTTTAATTTATTATTTGTTAAACGTTGCAACATATCGCCAACGTTCACAACAATATCATCTGCTAATGCTTTAATTGGTAGCCATTCTCCATCTCGAGTTAATACTTCTAATCCATCTGCACTAGCCCCAATTAATAAGGTAATTAAGTTAATGTCTTCGTGAGCTCCAGCGCGTACTGCATCAGCTGGTAAGCTATCTGGGTCTGCTATTGGGAAGTAATGTATACCACGTAGGATGCTATTCCCATTTTTTATTTTTGCATCAAAGTAGTTTTCAGGCAGATTCAAATAGACTGCAATTGCTTGTAAAATATGTGTTCCTGCATATTCAAGCTTCTGAAATACTTCTTTCGTAATCTCATTAAATCGTGGTAATTCAGCAACTAAAATATTATCAGGGTATTCATCTTTAGGCAGAACTTCACCTTCTACAAATTGCCCAACTTGCCAGAATTCTTTTAAATCGGGAGTATTCGAATCTTTTGCTTTTTCTCTACCCTTACTAGTATATCCTCGTTGTCCAGCTAACTCAACAATCTCATATTTTTTTTTGATGTCTTCTTGTAAGTCAAATAGTTTTTTTACTTCAACATAAAGTTCAGCCATCAACTCCTTGCTCATTCCATGATTTGCAATGGTGACGAATCCGGTTTCATTAAATGCTTTGCCAATGCCTTCAGAAAAACCTTTTCTTTGAGCTTCATTTCCATTCATGTAGTCGTTTAAATCTAAACGAGGAATAATGACTTTCGACATATCGTTGTTGTTTTAGTATTTAAAAATACAAAATAGTAATTAAATATAATAGTGCTTTACAATAGATTGATAACTGGCATAGCCTAACAATGCACAGAACAAGGTAATATGCAATAGTAATATCCAATTTAAAAAGGAGTTGTTGAATTCCCAAGATATTTGGTGAGTACCAGGTGTTAAAACAACTAATTGCTGAGCATAGTTTACGGTTTGAATTGTTTGTATCTTCCCATCTATACGTGCAACCCAACCTACATAAGGGTTTTGTGCGAATACAATTAATGCAGAATCTGTCGAGCTATAGTTTAAACTGAAATGTCGTGGAGAGTAACTTACTTTATTCACATTTACATTGCTAGCATAAGATTTTTCTGTATGATAGTTAGCATTGTTTTTCCATGCTGTTCGGCTATTCATAATTTTAGGAGTATCGCACTCAATAAAATTTGATGGGAATGAATACCATGCGTTTTTCCAAATGCTATCTCTTAAAGGTGATTCAGATAAAGCATTAAATGTATTTAGCACAAATGGATTGTATCCATCGGTCGCAATTTCTCCAAAATAACAATTCATATTCCAATTTAGTGGCCAACGGTATTCATATTGTTGATCAATTGAATTGGATAGTGGTTGGAGTTTAGGCACATTAAATTGCTTAGGAGCATTTACTAATAATGAATCAACCGTTACCGATTTTGTATCTAAAACTATAGTAGCCATTGAATTTAGCCTTACGTTTATAAATAAATCCATCATGCAGATTATTAGAATGATGTAAGAAGGCATTTTCTTATAAAGAACTATAAGCAGAAGTATTAATAGTATACCACTAATGGCAAATTGTAATAAAAGATGTTGAGTAAATGTTGTGGTTTCGAATTGCTTCGATAATGAATGTAATGAATTAATAGAGAATGGATGCCAAGCATTAATATTGAACAGAATAAAAGTTATTGATGCAATGATTAAAGAAGAAATCAACCACAAACTTTTTTTAGTCATTTCTTCTAAACGCCCATATACACTACCTACATATAAAAGTAAATAGCCAATTGAAAATAATCTAAAAAGTGAAGGAAATCTGAAAAGGTTAAACCCAGGTAAATAATCAAATAATAATTTTCGTAATGGTGTTTGATTCCCAAAACCAATAATCAAAAATACAATTGCCCAAAGCAACCAGTTTCTTTCCTTGTTTAATTTTTTCACAAAAAATAAAGAAGCGATAATAAAAACAATAGGAATTAAACCGATATAAGCATTCGCCATTGAAATATCTGTTTTGAATAAATCTGGATTCTTAAATGAAGCAAAAGGTGCAATAAAAGATAAAAGACTTTGCCAAGAAAAAGGGTGCTGTAGTGCTTTTGCTAAGGTTAATCCAGCGCCTCTACTAAAGTAAGCTTTGCTTGAAATCAGAGAATATATAATTGGACTTAAAATGATTATACAGAGAAAAGTCAATAGTAAGATTTCAAGTCCAAACTGTGCACGTTGTTTGTTTCTGAAAAGCAATGTTACTTGGTCAATTCCGATAAGATAGGCCGCAACTATTAGAAATGCAGGGTAGGCGCTTGAAGCAAATAAGTATAGAATAATTAGGAACCAAATGAGATGGTAATTTCTTTTTTCTAATCGAATGTAATTGTAATGGTAGAATAGCCAAGGTATCCAAGCTGCAGCGGCAATCCATGTAAGGTGTTGAGCATTCCCAACAATAAATCCTGAACACATATAGGCTAAAGAAACTAGGAGTGATGCATCATTTCTATTTCCAAGCTTTATATTAAGTTTATAGAATCCGATGCCAGCAAGAATAATTAGCGTTAGTATTTCTAACTCTATTATTTTCATGCTATACCCAAAGAAATAACTAACTACCCAAATTGGGTAATACCAAAATCCGCTTTGTGGATCAGCATAAGTGGGATATCCACCTAATTGAAATGAATTCCAAATAGGTATTTCTCCGTTTTGTAAACTTTTTCCTAGAAAATACCGCCAAGGTAAATATTGTTCAGCAAGGTCCCATTTCATACTAAATGGGCTTAGCCATAAAAAGTAATAACTAATTAAAGCGAAAGAGATGATAATTAAATAATTCAGATGGAGTTTGATGTGTTTATTCATCCACTTCTGGTTTTTCTTTTAATTTATCTTTTAATTTCTGCAAACTAGATTTTGTTTTTTTAGTAACCGTGTCTGTTTTGCTAGTTGAAGGTACAGATTTATTTAAAATATTTTGTTGAGGGATATCTTTTTCCCATTCACTTGCTCCTTCATTAATACTTTCTTTAAATTCCTTTTCCTTTTTAAACCACGAATTGAATTCTTCTTTAAGTACTTTCTTCATTTCAGCTCGCTCATTTTTAAAATCATCAGCAAGCTTTTTCCTAATTTCTTTTTTGTCAAGAGAGAATTGTGGGTCTTCGGCATTGCCATACATACGTATGAATAGCTTAGTATTACCGGTACCATCAGGCTCCACTTCACCAAAACGTTCATCTCCTAATGTTTTAGATTTCTTTTTTATAAAATCGGAGAGTAATAATTGTAAATGATAATCTATTTTGTTTTCAAAACTGTGTGTACCAGATAATCGAAGACTTAAAGCATTCGATTTAATCTCCATACTTGGAATATACATTAATTTGTTTTTTATTTCGATTGTATTTTCAAGATTCGAAAATTTAAGATTTTTTAGCTCGTTAACGTCTATGTATTTACCTAAGGCTAGCATAGGTTCAAAATTTAATAGTTCTCCATTCTCTATCAGTACATTCCCTTTCGCATAAAAAGCATCATGAATAGAATTCAAATTTTCATCCCAAAGTATATTTATTTTCATCGCGGTACTTAATGTTCCACGTATGTTTTTATCAGTAATAATATCAACACCAAAATTATTAAACTCCCTAAACATATTACTTACATCTACTTTGTTCAAATTTAGGTCGATGTTCATTGGCATTCGTTTAGGCTGTTTTGCATTGAAATTAATTTTTGCAAAAACTAAGCCCTTCTGTGATCGGCATGCTAAATAGTTCGTTGAAATTATTTGATTTTCAATAGACATATCGCCTTGCACATCAAATGCTTGAAAAGGTAAAAATTGAATTTCTTTTATGTTAAGTTTTATGTTTGCATTTAGTCTAGGATTGATTCTTAATCGATAAGGTTCCGTTTCTGTGCTGTTCTCCCCTGATGAAAGCAATTCTTTTAAGTTAATTTTATTTGAGGTTAAAGTCGCATCAATACTTAAATCTTCATTGTCACTTAATATAAAAGAAAAAAGATTTCTAAAAAAACCTTGAAGTATAAAATCAGAGCTACCAATCTTTAAACTCATCGAGTTAATTCTCAAATCAGCTTTCTGAAAACTATAATCGCCATTAATATTATCCAAGGCTAATGCGTATTTACCAGCAACTAGTTTTGCATCGGTAATTCTTACGTTGCCATCGCTTTCGATGTGTTTTATGCTTTCATTTTTCTGAAAATCTGAAAAATGGCTTTTCAATTTTAATTTAAGTGCTAATTCCCCTTTTATAAAATCAACCTCTTTAATAGGGAAGATCTTCTGAATATCTATAAGTGACTGTTGGGTTTCTATATATAAATCGAAATATGGGTCATTTAATTCACTTATGTTGATGTGTCCTTTTACTGGTTTATTTTGAAATGTAGCATCAAAAGAATTTATATCAATGTGATCATCGAATGTCGAAGCAGTTTCATAATTATCATACTTCATCTTAAAATTCAAATTGCTTAATTTTTGATTTTTAATAGTTGAAGTATTGATTTCTACCTCTGCATGTTCAAAACCAGCATTAACAATAATTCTAGGTGTTTTATTTGAATCTAAGCTTCCATTTATACTTGTTTGTAGAAATAATGTACCGCTGCTCTTATAGTCTTTTACTTTTTCACTGTATTCATTTGGGAGTATACTTAGAAATGATTGAATATCTAACTCTTTCCCTTGTGTATTTAGATGAATTGATTTATTGGTTGGGGAGTAATTGATATTACCATCTAGCAACAGTTTCATTTTTTCAATTTGAATTTCGGCCGAATTGAATAGGTAATTATCTTTTGATAAGTTAACGGAGATGGTCGTATTTAAGTTAATCTCTTTGTTTTTGATATAGTTTACCTTATCATAATTCAAGGTGTTAACATGCATTTGAGATATTATCTTAAGTTGGAACTCGTCAGAACTAAAATCACCTTTTGCTTTTAAGCTGGAAATGTCGGATCGGTAAATGAATTTCGACTCTAAATCGATGTGTAAAACAGAAGACTTTAGTATGATTATTTCCTCAATACTTAATTTGAACTTAGAATTTTTTGAAGGTGAGTTATGGTCAGATTTTAGAATTTCAAAATTACTTAAGCCATTTTGGTCAATTTTTGAGTTCCACGATGCATTATTGATATAGAGTTTCTTTACATCGTATTTCCCTTGATAGATATCCCAAATGTTAAAGAATAATGAGATTTCTGATGCTTGAAGAAGAATTCCTTTATGGTTATTCGTAGATTCATAGATAGTTACATCGGGGAACCGAAGTGAAATATAAGGAAAGTGCTTAAAATAAGATAGTTCTATCTTCCCAACCTCAATTGGGGTATTAAGTTGCTCATTTAATTTTTCTAAAGCAGCCGTCTTGATTTCCTTCTCGTATAAGAATATTAGTGTAACTCCTTGTAAAGCAAGTACAAGTAGAATTCCGAATACCCAAAGGGAGATTTTCCTTAATTTCTTCATTTATGGAATAAACGTTAAAAATACACTTCAAACATAATTAATGCATATTTTTTGAAATTATTTTTTGGAATAAATAAAAGTATTCTATATTTGCAGTCCCAAAAGGAGGCTTAGCTCAGCTGGTTCAGACATCCCGATTACATCGGGAGTGGTCACTGGATAAAAGAAGTAAAGGAGGCTTAGCTCAGCTGGTTCAGAGCATCTGCCTTACAAGCAGAGGGTCACTGGTTCGAATCCAGTAGCCTCCACAAAACCTCGACAGACGTCGGGGTTTTATTTTTTTAAGAAGGTTTTGTGCAGAGGAAAAGAGCATCCCGATTACATCGGGAGTGGTCACTGGTTCGAATCCAGTAGCCTCCACAAAACCTCGACAGACGTCGGGGTTTTATTTTTTTAAGAAGGTTTTGT
>JAULBY010060145.1:0-10566 GCA_032358315.1 Ophiocytium majus | reverse complement strand
AAGTTTATATTTAATATTGAAAAAATAATGGCAGTATTATCAAAAGATTTAGCTAAAGAATTTCCATACACAGATGATTGTGAGTTATTAGCTCGTCAAATAGAATTGCTTGTAATAAATAAAGACTACTGGAGCAGACAATTTAATAATTTTGAAGCAGACGCTACAAATAATTATTTGTTAGCTAAAAAGAAGTGGTATGATGTTTATGGCTGTATTTCTAAAGTAGAAAATATAAAGCAAAAAGATGTTAGCAGTATAATTGAAACTTACACGGAACAAGATAAATTAAGAATAGAGGCACAAACGGCTTCAGAAGTAAAAAAAAGAAATATAATCGGAGGGTCGGTATTAATTCTAGCCTTTTTAATGATAATTTTTTTAAGTAAAAAAAGTAAAAATTAATAAAATGAAAAAGTCAACTATACTAGGAATTAGCTTATTGTCAGTAGTTGGGGCTGGAGCGTATTTTTATTTAAAAGGTAAAAAATCTTCAACGGTTACGACTGTTGCAGACGATTCTTTAGGATTATATCCATCAACTGAAGATACAAAATTGCTAACTGATTTAGGAGTGAAAGTAGAAGAGCCAAAAGCAACTCCATACGTTGCGCCAGTGCAAGGAGTACCTTTACTTACTGCTGAAAATTTACAAAAAGCTTTATTGGCTTTGGGGATAGACCAAACAAGGTCTATTACTGAATTGTCTAGTCCTAACTATATTGAAGCTAAAAGAATAGCTACACTTGCAAAACAAGTTATCGATATGATTAATAATCGTAAATCAGCAGGAGAAATTAATAAGATAATAGAGAAAGAAGGATTTCATTTAGATGGCACAGGGTCAAGAGCAGGCGACCAAACTTTAAAAACTTCTTTGAATAAATTTAATGCTTCAGTTGTATCCAAAATAAACGCACAAGGATATAAATTATTGCCTAATTATGATATTGAAAAATTATAAATTATGCCAGTAGGAAAAATATACGACACGGAAGAAACAACTAGAATAAACGATTTTCTAAACAGTGTGACAAAAGAATTAAAAGCTTTGGAATCTGAAAAATCTGTATTAGATAAAACCGTGATGCGTTATGCGGTGATTATAGGCGGGGCTATAATTATTTTGCTAGGAGTAAAATTTTTAACAAGAAAAAAATAAAATGAAAAAGTCAACAATGTTAATATTAGGCGGTGTAGGTGTACTTGGTTTTGGGCTGTACCGATATTTTAAATCTCAAGTAAATTTAGCTTTACAATACGACTATAATATAAAAAATTTTAATATTATAAGCGTAGAGAATGATAAAATTAATGTATCCGTAGATTTCGATATTACAAATAAATCTAATTTTGAGATAATATTGAATAGTTATGATTTGCAATTTTATTTCAAGGACGTGCCTTTTGGAAGTTCAGTATCTACAACTCCTATAAAAGTTTTACCTAACAGTATATTTACAGTAAAAGCTACTGGAACTATTGATGCAAACGCAGTTAAAGTTTCTGCGCTATCTTTAGCGTCTGATATTTGGACTAGAAAGCCAATAAATATTCAACTCAAAGGAACTATGGGGATTAAATTTTTAGGAATTAATACTACCCTTAATTTTGACAAAGAAAATTTTGAATATTCATCTGACTTACTTAAAGATTACGGTATAGACAAGCCTTTACATAATTTAGCTGTAAAATATCCAAAATTAGGTAGCGCATTAGGGATAAAATAATTATTTTTACAAAGAAAACTTAAACAAACAAACTATGGTAGCTGGAATTGTTAAAAAAATTATGTTAACGGGGATAAATAAATATGCTAAAATATATGATGTTACCCCAGAGCAAGTTCAAATAAAAGTAACAAATCAGGTTGCTGGAACGGTCAACTATGAAATGTGTAAAGAATTTAAGTCGATTGAAAAGATTAGATTTTTAGATATATTGGATAAAAGAATAGACATATTTCAATATGAAACTTTGGCAAATCCTTTTTTAAAAAAATCTTTAATTCAGTTTTCGATAGAAATAGATGAGGATATTGATAATGTAAGCTGTTTTATAGTTTACTATTTAGATAAAGATGGAGCAAAACAAGTTGGACTTAAATTTTTTAATGGAAATAAAAATATTAAAAACATATCCCTAGTTAAGCATTTAGAGCAACTAGGGCTTTAAATTAAGTTTAAGCATGGCATTAGAAAGAATCGAAAAAAATAAAGGCAAGGAAATACCAGTCAGTTCATCGGATATTGAATGGATTAAGAGCACTCTAACATCTATGAGTTCTAAAATGCAAGAAGTTGACGCTTCTTTAATAAAGCTTAATCAAACAGTAATTGGCGACAAAGTTTATGGTCAAACTGGATTGGTTGAAAAAGTAGAGCAACACGATAAGTATATAGAGAAAGACAAAGAGTTTAAATCAAAAATCATCGGTGGCGGAATAGTAGTTGCTTTTTTATGGGGATTATTGCTAAAGCTTTTAAAAATATAAAAAAATGGGAAATGTAACTAAATCGCAACCAAATAATATAAGAACGCCTGATGGTAACAGTCTGGCTGTTTTTGTTGATGGAATAAGCGGAATGATGATGGTTAAGGATATAATGGGTAACATTCAACCTTTGTCTGATTATATCGCTGGAGGTGGCGGTAGCCCTTTTAAATATAATGAAAATTTAACTGGTATTGAGCCATTATTAGGAGCTAATAATGCTTCGGGTTATTGTTCAACAGTTGGTGGGGGTTATGGCAATACTGCTTCGTGTAATTCTTCAACAATTGGAGGTGGGGGTGTAAATACCGCTTCGTTTTTTGGAGCAACAATAGGAGGAGGTTATTTTAATACTGCTTCAAATGTAAATACAATAATAGGAGGTGGATTTTGTAATATTGCTTCTGGATATAATTCAACAGTTGGAGGTGGGCGTGTAAATACCGCTTCGTGTTTTTATTCAACAGTTGGTGGAGGACGAGGGAATACGGCTTCTAATTGTTATTCAAATATAGCAGGCGGTAGAGATAATAATGTTAGCGGATATGCTTCTAATATTGGTGGGGGTTATATTAATAATTCTAGTGGCGGTGTCAGTGTAGTTTCTGGAGGAAGATTTAATACCGCATCGGGTCAATATTCAAAAATTGGAGGTGGTTCTGGTAATATTTCTTCTCAATTTGCATCAACAGTTGGTGGTGGATATTACAACACGGCTTCTGGTTGTTATTCAACAGTTGGCGGAGGAAGTTATAATGTTGCTTCTGGATTTTCGTCAACAATTAGTGGGGGTTGTAACAACACGGCTTCTGGTTGTTATTCAATTATAGCAGGTGGTAAAGATAATGTTGCTTTTGGATTTTATTCAGGAATATTGGGCGGTGTAAATAATTCTACAAACGCTTATAGCGACGCCATGATTATAGGAAGTAATATAACCGCAGATGCAGGTTGTACAACTTTTGTAAATAAACTTTCAATAAAATCTATTCCAACATCTTCTGCTGGTTTACCTAGTGGTTCTGTTTGGAATAATGGTGGCGTATTAAATATTGTAACTTAAAAAAAACTTATACATTTGTATTCTAATTAATTATTAAAAAATTAAAAAAAAATGGAAAATTTCACAATACACATCTTCGGTTACGGAGAAACACAAATAAATTCAAAGAATTTATCTGTAAAAACAACAACTGCTAATCTGACCAACGTAACTCCATTAGTAGATGCTGTATGGGCTAAAAAGCCAGTTGAAAATACAATAGAAAATAATTTTCACGCAATAAATGTCTTTGGATATGAAGATGTAAGATGGTTGCAAAAAGATGGCTTTAGCGTTAGAAAAGATGCCGAATTAAAGCCTTTAATTGACGCACTTATTGCAGAGCTTCAAATTGTGAAAGACAACCTTCCAGTTTAAGCCAACAAAGCTTTATAGTTACAATAAAATACCAAGAAAACTAATTAAACTTTAAAAAAGATATGGAAAGTCGCTACTTTTTCAATTCCTCATTGCCTAGAGCTGGCTCAACTTTATTACAGTCAATCATTGGGGATAATCCCGATTTTTACGTCCTACTTCTGGTTTTTTAGAATTAATTTATGGTGCAAAAGGAAATTATCAAAGCTCTCCAGAATTTAAGGCTCAAGACCCTAAATTAATGGATGATGCTTTTTTGTCTTTTTGCCGTTCAGGAATGGAAGGCTATTTTTCTAGCATAACCGACAAGCCTTATATTTTAGATAAAAATAGAGGATGGGGAATAAGTTATGAATTATTGAACAAGTTTTATCCAAATCCAAAAATAGTATGTATGGTTCGTGATTTAAGAGCTGTATTTGCTTCTATGGAAAAGAATTTCAGAAAAAATCCAACTAAAGAAAATCACGTTCAGAACGCTAGTCAGTTAGTGGGTACTACATTGAGAAAAAGAGTTAATATATGGGCTGACGGTATGCCCGTTGGAATATCATTGGATAGGCTCAAAGATATGATTGACCAAGGAATTGATAAAAACATCTTATTCATAAGATATGAGGACTTGATGAACAATCCAGAAATTGAAATTAGTCGTTTTTATGATTTTTTAGGATTGCCTTACTATGAACATCAATTTGTCAATATAACCCAACACACTCACGAAAACGATACTATTCACGGTATTTACGGAGACCATAAAGTTCGCCAAAAATTTGAAAAGCTTCCAAATGATTATGAAGATATTTTAGGGTTTGAAATTTGTCAATCAATAAAAAATACATATCCTTGGTTTTACAGATATTTCAACTATCTTTAAAAAATAATTTTCAAGAAAACTAATAACAACAAAAGATGATTTATAATATTTGTGGACAGCCACATTCGGGTAAAACTACCCTATCTAATTATCTAAAAAAAATAATCGAAATAAATAATCCCAAGAAAAAGGTATTTATTGTCGATGGAGATGTTTTAAGAAAAATTCTTAATAACAAGGATTATTCTGAAAAGGGAAGAAGAAGTAATATCGAACAGGCTTATGCGATAGCCAAGTACTTAAATGAAAACGATAATTTCGATGTCATTGTAGCATTAGTATCCCCATTTAAAGACCAAAGAGACCAATTTAGATTTACTACTGATTGTATTGAGATATTTGTTCACACTACAAATATAAGGGGGAGAGAAAAATTTCATGTTGAAAATTATGAAAAACCCGATTTTGACTATATAGATATTGACACCACTGATGTTGACGAATTAACTTCGGTGAATGAATTGATGGAAAAAATAACAAGGTATAACGAAAAAATATAATATGAATGTGATATTTCAAATCTCTGGCGGTCTTGGGAAAAGCGTAGCTGGAACAGCGGTTTTAAAAGCTATTAAGAAAAAATACCCAAAAGCAAACATAATTGTAGTTACAGACCATCCGCAGGTTTTTATAAATAACCCAAACGCCAATAGGGTTTTGCATCCACATCAAACGAATGGTTTATATAAAAGTTATATTGAGAAAAAAGACGTAAAAGTATTTTTCGCAGACCCTTATCATCAAACGGATTACATTACCGAAGAAAAGCATTTAATCCCTATATGGTGTGAAATGTATGGGCTTGAATATGATGGGGAAATGCCAGAAATATTTTTGTCGAAAGGCGAAAAACAATATTTTGCCCCATTCTATGAATTAGATAAACCCATAATGGCTATTCATCCAAACGGGGGAGCTATCGGACAGCCTTTAAAATATAGTTGGACAAGAGATATGCCTTCTACTTTAGTCAATGAGGTTGTAAGTTATTTTAAAAATGATTATGCAATTATACATATCAAAAGAGAAGACCAATTGATTTACGAAAATACTATTCGTGCTATGGACGAATGGAGAAGTATTGCCGTGTTACTAACGATGTCAGCTAAAAGACTACTTATAGATAGTAGTTCAATGCACATATCGACGGCTTTAAATTTACCTAGTGTTGTAACTTGGATAGGTACTAATCCAAAAGTTTTTGGATATGAAATGCACAAAAACATAGTAGCTAATGAGTTCACTAAAGAAATAAACATAGAACATAACGCTTACTCTAAAAATCTTTTATTTGAAGATATTTCTACATTTCCCTATAACTCATTTGATGAAGTTTTCAATATTGACGAAGTAATAAGTAATTTAAGGTAATTTTTATAAGGTAAAAAATTAAAAATTCCAAAAAAATATTATTAATAATTTTTTTCGTAAGTTTGTTGTTAATTTTAATAATTTTCTTAGATGGAAAAATTAACAACCACAGAACAAAAAATAGCCGATTTTATATACGATTACCCAGAAGTAGTAGTTAAAGTTTTAAAAGCAAATGGGTATAATATATCAGTAGACACGGCAACTCTTCCTAAAATAAATGAACTGACGTATAGAGCAATATTTATTGATAATAATATTGATTTTGCAAATTCTCTTGATAATGCGATAGCTAATGAAGGTTATTCAAGCTTCATACCTTTGTTGGTTATGGGTGCTTTTTCATTGGCATCTAGTTTAATAGGTGGTGCTATGGCAAGCTCACAGGCTCAAAAACAACGAGAGCTACAGAAAAATATTGCTTTAGCTGGAATGGCTCAAAATGAAAAGCTAATGATGGAGCAGATTCGGGCGCAATCTGAAACTGAAAGAAATAAAATACTCGCTACTACTTTATTAGAATATAGAAAAACACTTCAAACAGAAAGCACTGCTAGATTAAATGATACTTGGATTTACGTAACTGGTTTGGGTATAGGCATTGGAATTATTTATGGAATTTATTTATTAGCTGATTAATATGGGAGCAGTACCAACAACACCAACGGGAGGATTAAGCGCAGGAGCGCAATTAGGAGGTGCTTTTATAAGTGCAGGGATACAAGCATTAGTCGGAGGGGCTTTTGCAAGTGCTGACGCAAAAAAGCAAAGAGAAATGGAAGCTGAGTTAGCGAAATTATCATTAGCTCAACAGAAAGATTTAGAACAAAGATTACAAGATATTCAAGGTGAATTAGCAAAGCAAGATATAATATACAAGTATTTGGCAGTTCAGAAAAATGACAAAGCGTTGTCTGAAATACAAGGTAGGAAATATGTATCATATTCCATTTTAGGAGTAGCTATCTTTGCCTTGGCGGTAGTAGTACTATTGATAAAAAACAAAAAAAAGTAAAAAAATGGGTGAAGAAGAAAAAACGCTATTTTTATCAATAGCAGTAGCATTAGGTTTATTATGGCTATTAAAGCCAAAAGGAACAAACCTAATGGGAAAAGAAAAATTCGAAGATACAAATAGTGCTGACGGTAATGATAAGTATGCAGAGCCTAAAATTGCATCTGAATCTAGCAAAAAAGAAAAGGACGATGCTGTAATAGCTTTACAAGCGATGAGGGATGCTATTACTAATAGGGAGCCGAAAAGAGAGCTTGATAAGCTTAATGCTATGATACTACAAGATTACGGGGTAAAGGTATTATTAAATAAAAAAACACTGAAATTAAGAGCTATGTCTAAACAAGGAAAAGTACTGGCAGAAGAGAATTAATTATGGCAGGAGTATATTCACCAACCGTAACGGACTATCCAGATAGTGTAGTTACAGTAAGAAGCACAGATAGCACAAGTTATAATCAAATAATAAACTCAATGGGTAGTTTTTTATATGGAATTGAATCAATGTATGTTAATTCAAATGATGTCTCACAACTAATGGAGCCATTAGATTTTAAACAATATGATTCAAATGGTACGATTGAAAAATATAGTCAAGTAATACCAGTTAATCCTTACCAATATCAAAACTCTTCTTTTGTTGATTTATCTAAAAAAAACATAGTTCTAAATGGTAGAACTAGCTTGATTTTTCCAATATTGCCAAATGAGAGAGTTTCAATAATTTTTTACACAAAACAATTAGCTAACAGAGATTTTATTCCTGCGACTAATTTTTTTAAAGATGATTTTTTTATGGACTATGCAGAAAAACTTAATTTTGGGATAAACAGTTTAAAGATAAAAAACAGAGAGCACCGCATATCTAAGTTAGAAACAGGCGACCTAATAAAGCTCAAGTCTGAAAATTTACCAATAATTTATCATTACGGAATAATTGAAAAAAATGGAAATGATATTTTAATAATCCATAATCATCCTGATAGGATAAATTCAAAAGGCGGTAATGTTTGCAAAGAACCGCTTTCTAAGTTTATAAAAAATAGAGAGATAGTTTCAGTAGAAAAAACAAATTTAAAGATTAGTGAAATAAATAAAATATACGAGCATTTAAAAGCGAAAAAGTATGATTTTATCAATTTTAACTGCGAACATTTTGTTAATATTATAAATAAAAAAAATTATTCTAGTTCACAAGTATTCAAATGGACTAGCTTATTAGCAATTACGGCTGTAGTCTATTATTTAGTTAAAAATAAAAAAATATAAAATTAAAAATATGGCAGAATCAATAAATTTAATGTTAGTAAACAATACGAGTTTAACTCAGCCTGTAAACATAATGGGTATTACTACACCAGCAGGCTTTGCAAATGACTCTAATGTATTGTATGAGTACAATCTATCTTCTGAAGACCTATTGGCTTTAAAATCTGTAAGTATAAATATAGCAACAACTAAAAACCCAACTTACATTACTTACACTTCACCAATACAATCCAACACTATTTCGGGAATAGTAGAAGCATTAAATTCTTTGAATAAAGGCATTTTTTTATATAGTGGAACTATTGTATATGTTTCTTCAAGTTACTACATATACGGAAATATAAGCGTAGACGCAATTTCTTCAAGTTTTGTTTCAGTTTGGAATACGGCAAATGTTAGAGCAGGAGGTTCTAATGCAGACCAAATACAATTGCCTTTAGGTTCTGGTGGAACTTATAACTTCACAGTAGACTGGGGAGATGGAAATACCGATACAATAACAAGTTGGAATCAAGCGGAAACCCTCCACACGTACGCTTCTTCTGGAACTTATACATTGACGATTGATGGGACTATTGTAGGCTTTAGTTTTTATGATTATTATAGTGAAACACTTAAAATAACTTCAATAGATAGTTGGGGAGATTTTAGATTGTTGGATTCTGTAAATGGAAGTTATTTTTCTAGTTGTGAAAACTTAAACCTAAGTTTAGTTTCTGACATATTAGATTTGACTGGGATTACTAATTTGTCTGATATGTTTGCATCATGTTACTCATTAACAACTATAAATAATTGTAATTCTTGGGATGTTAGTAGCGTGACTAATATGTTTTATATGTTTAATAGTGCGACTTCATTTAACCAACCTATTGATTCTTGGGATGTGGGTAGTGTGACTAATGCGCAAGGTATGTTTGCCTATGCCACCGCTTTTAACCAACCTGTAAGCTCTTGGAATGTTAGTAGCGTGACTAATATGCCGTTGATGTTTTATGCCACCGCTTTTAACCAACCTATTGGGTCTTGGGATGTGAGTAGTGTAACGGATATGTCTTATATGTTTGGCTATGCCACCGCTTTTAACCAACCTATTGGGTCTTGGGATGTGAGTAGTGTAACGGATATGTCTTATATGTTTAATGGTGCTATCTCATTTAACCAACCTATTGGTTCATGGGATGTGAGTAGCGTAAATAATATGAATAGTATGTTTGCTAATGCTACTGCCTTCAACCAACCTATTGGGTCTTGGAACGTGAGTAATGTGATTACTATGCAAGCTATGTTTGCTGATGCTCCCTTATTTAACCAACCTGTAAGCTCTTGGAATGTTAGTAGCGTGACTAATATGTCGTTGATGTTTGGTGGTGCTACTGCATTTAACCAACCTATCGGGGCTTGGAATGTTAGTAGCGTTACCGATATGAATAACTTTATGAATGGAAAATCAAGTGCTGATTATTTAAGCACTTATCTAAACCAAATTTACAATTCTTGGAGTTTGTTGACATTGCAACCAAATGTAACGGCTGGTTTCGGAACAATACAATACACTTCTGCTGGTTCGGCAGGAAGAGCTATCTTAACTAGTGCGCCTAATAATTGGAATATAACTGATGGAGGTTTAGGATTAGCAAACTTTGTTTCAGTTTGGAATACGGCAAATGTGAGAGCAGGAGGTTCTAATGCAGACCAAATACAATTGCCTTTAGGTTCTGGTGGAACTTACAATTTTACAGTGGATTGGGGGGATGGGAATACCGATACAATAACAAGTTGGAATCAAGCGGAAACCTTACATACTTATGCTTCTTCTGGAACTTATACATTGACGATTGATGGAACCATAGTAGGATTTAGTTTTTATGATTATTATAATGAAACACTTAAAATAACTTCAATAGATAGTTGGGGAGATTTTAGATTGTTGGATTCTGTAAATGGAAGTTATTTTTATAGTTGTGAAAACTTAGACTTAAGTTTAGTTTCAGATATTTTAGATTTGACTGGGATTACTAATTTGTCTGATATGTTTGCAGATTGTTACTCATTAACCACTATAAATAATTGTAATTCTTGGGATGTTAGTAGCGTGACTAATATGTTTTATATGTTTA
>JAULBY010060134.1:0-10566 GCA_032358315.1 Ophiocytium majus | reverse complement strand
AGCAGCGCGCCGCCGCCCGCGCCGCCGCACTCCTTTCCGCGCGCGGGATGCGTGAGGCCGCGCGCCGCGAGCAGCTGGTCGACGTCGCGCGCGAGGAGGGAGGCTGCGCGCTCGAAACGGTCCGCCTCAGCGCCGCGGCGGAAGAGGGGGAGCGCGGGGCCGCCGAGCGCGGCGTCGCGCACCGCGGAGCGACTCGACGTGCAGTACAGCTGGTAGCGCAGGCTAACGTTGAGGTACTGTGTGCGGCGGAGGGGGGGGGGGGGGCAAGGTAGGCGAGTGGGAGGTGAATGTGGTGGGTTTGAGGGTGGGGAGATGGTGCGGACAGGGGAAGGTTTGTTCGGGGCGGCTTGTCGTGTAGCAGAGCCGCCCAAAAAACGGGTCGGCACTGTGTGTATGCAGGAGAAAGGTTGGGTTGGGGACATGTGCTCAGCAGGTGCCTTATGCGCGAGCTAACTACAGCATTGCATGTGACGTGTTTTGGGGGTGGGGGACGACACAGCAGGGTTGCAAGACTGTGTGCTTCCCCTTCAGCCAGTTTGTGTAAAAACGCTGCTGACTGCGACTCCACTTTTCCGTGAGTACAGCTGCATGCTTATTCAGGTGCCACAACTGGCTGCTCCGCGCACACATGGCTGTACCGCACAGCGCAGCGCGTAAATAAAATATTTGTGCTGTGTGGATGCATGCATACTGGTGCCACAGGTGGCTGCCCTGCACGAAGATAGTGGACTGTTCAATGCAAACCCAGCGCCATACACCCAACAAGGTTACCATCAATTGACGTAATCACTCATCACTTCATGTACATGAAGCGGTATACTTGTAAATGAAGCCTGTAAATTGTAAGGTTACTGTCTCATCTATCCGTCGCGCGTCATTTCTTACTTGCTGCAACCAGTTGTGGGTTATAATATAAGTGTAGAGATTTGTGTGCGCAAGCGTCTCCGTGACAGGAGAACAAGCCTGCATGTATGTTGGGCGCCGAATTGGAACCGCGCCCAAATTGAGCCAGTCATGTGCAGCCTATACGCCAAATGCGCGTGCGCTGAAGTGTGATACAACCACACAGATACTTGCGTTGAAAAAGTCGTTGACCGCATGACCACGATGCAAGGCATGGGCGCCGCGGTAAGGCTGCATCAGCGACACACAAATCCTGCCTTGCGAGATGGCACTGTGCCAGGAATTGCAAGCACAGCCATGGGCAGCCTAGATGAATGCTGCTGGGCAGGGTTTATCACGAAATCCTTCGCGGACAACCACCCTCACTCCAACCATTCTCACCCACAACCACCTTCTGGAACAGTTATACGGTACCAGTCGAATTGCACAGACTCTGTTAAGTGTGTTTGTTTTCGTTGCTAGCAGACTGCAGCGTGTTGCTCATCAACTCCCATCCCATGTTAAGGCCACAACCACACCCACTCCAACCAAGCACCCCACAACCGCTGTACCACTGACCCTTGTCCGCTGCCATTCAAGTTCTCCCCACAACAACTGACACTCTCCACACACACTCACACCAGTGACTCCCACCACTGCAACCCCAGCATGGTCAAACGCGCTCATACTCTGTTCCCATGAGCATGTTCCTACGTGAATAATTGGGGTGTTTTAAAATAAAACCCTGCCTTCAAGGCGTGCAAAAAAACGCATGGACCAATCGCTAGCCACTCTTCACCACCCCCACTTCGGCAGTGGTGACCAGATGTTCGAGCATCCCCCTCCCACTCTGGTGAGTGGTCGATGGGCCATTCCACTCTTTTGGCATTCACTACCACTCCGCTCCACTCCAATTCCCCAAGTTTTGGTCAAACAGTGGTCATGTGGGTGGTGCGGCAGAGTGATAAGTCACAACTCTGCGCAGTGCTGAGGTCAGCGAGGCTGCGTGTACCGTAACTAACGGAGTATAACGCCGAGGTCTTGTTTAATGCGGGGGGGCGTTGTGCAGCGTCATATGACCCTGTATACCGCCCCCCGCGAGGCTGATGGCGCCTTAATGACGACAACGCCGGGGGGGTATTCTATACAAATTTGGCTACTCTGCATAACGCGGGTGCATTGCATAACGCTTCCCGTCCTAGCAACAGGAAGCCCCGCCGCTGACAACGCGGGGGGGGGTTATAATCCGTCAGTTACGGTACCATGTGTGCGTTGCGCCGCTCACACCCTAGCAACTCTGGGTTCCCTGCGCCGCGTAATCAGCACCTGTGGCGCTGACCATGCAGCTGATAATCAGTCGAGGTACGTGAAGGGGCCACCATGCAGTGGCATTGCTGCTTGACCCACTGCAGGCACCCTGTACTTCCGCCCACATCATAGCAGTAGCGACGGTGGAGGTGGCTGCGCACGGCAGCATAATCAATGTGTTTGACACCACACCAGCTAACAGAAGCGTGGTAGCTCCAAGATTCCGCACTTCGTTTGTGTCATAAGAATGTGCCAACAGGTGTGCGGAGGTGCGCTTCTTGCGGACACAAAAGCTGGCAGCACTGCTTGGAATGGGTAACACGATTCCGAGCTGTGGTCATGCACAGACTGACCAGAGCGTGACAATTACCTTTTTTAACGGTAACCACACGTATGGAGACTGGCGCAATCGACAGCCATAGACAGCCGTTCATGCACTTACAAGTAGAATGCATGATAGTGACTGCAACCCAGTAACCTGCTATTAATACAAAACATAAAGTTGAAGTAGCTGAGGTCAGGAAGCAAGGCGTGTCGCTGCTTTTGTGACCACAACATATACGGAAACCTTGCAATGTCAACCACATAAGACCAGTTGATGTAGTTGTATATGTTATACTGTACATGCACATAACATTCATTACAACTGCAGCAGACTTGAGTAGCTGCTGATTTGGCGAGTATAACTTCAAGTTGCCAGTCCACAACGCGGCCACCGACTACTGCAGTGAACCTCTGGTGATGTGGATGACTGATCTTCTTCTGTGGTTCCGCAGTCAAGTGCCCACCAGCAAATTCAGACACACCCCCATCAAAATGCGTATACACATGCTTCTATAAAAGGTCATCACACACAATCACTACTTTTATGAAGGATTCTATCTACAGCAGGGATGGCATGGGCACTTAGCCCAGCAGTAAGTAGCAGGCCCTGCGCAAGCCTTCGTGATCAGCTTCGCTGGCAACACCATGGGGTGCAAAGGTATGGCGTAGCGCCGCCAAGGCCACCTCCTGCACAAGGCTAGCATACTTGGGCAACCTCAGCCTTAAAATGACCTTAAATCAAGCATACACATTGCCTGCAGCCCCCACTTGAACACACCACTGGAATTCGCGCTTCGGTAGGTGCAAGACTTGCTGTCCTGGGTAAGCGCAGGTCTTTGCTTTGTTCACCCCTCTTGCACGGGTCCGCCCAGGTAAAGCCCGCCGGTGGGGAGACCTAGAGTTGATCGTTCCTAGTTGAGTTTTCATATGCATAATGTACATGTGTGCACATAACCTTTAAAACGTACAATAGTCAACATTGCAGAGGTACACCAACAACCTGCCCACTTCAAAAAAACACCACCAGAGGTGCGCCATGGCCCAGGGCCACCGCGACAAACTGACAACATCTGCAATCTTGCATACTCAAAGTACAGTGTTCCGTGCCTCAAGCTGAGTTCCACAACAAAAAAAGTAGTAGTATTCTTCTGTAACTGAAGTGCGTACTTGGGGTATACCAGAGTTTGTAGATTGAACACATACTTGCATGGGTCAGTCGGCAGGGCACAGACAACCTGTTGCCCCACCATCGAATAGCACCATCAGCAGCGGCCATGCAGCCACGGCGCCATGGCTATTGCTGCCTGTGCACATCACACTCCACACCGACTCCCGACCTCTTGCCAGCTAAAAAATGGGGAGGCCGCTCATTTTGTCATGCTGCTCCACCTTGCCCTCAAGTGTGTGTGCACAGGACTTTTCGCTCCAAGTAGAGATCAGTTACAGAGTTTATGAAGCCATATGCGTGTGCCCGGCAGCACTTCCGCACGCAGCGTACGCCACTAACTGCGGCCTTACCATGCACACAGGTGTTGATACAGAAAGCGCCCCCTGGCGGTCCATTAGGTGCTGCCTTTGTTAGGTGTGCTCGGTCAAGGCAGTTTTCAGAAAAAAAGTCACTTGCCAGCACAGTATACGTATACTGAAGTATAACTTAACTGACAGTGCCACATTTTTTCGGTCGTGCGCGACAAACCCCTAAAGCGCGGGGCGCGCTCACCTTTGCCAGCAGCACCGTCAGGTGTGCGGCGTACCCCAGCGCGGCGGCCGCCGTCTCCTCGTCCCGCGACGCCAGGTCCAGGACAATCCCGCGAATCGCATACGCGCCCGTCGCTGCATCGTACCGTATCGGATACACCATGCGCAGCGACGCCGCCAGCTCCACCTGCCGCCGCTCCAACGCCGCCGCCGCGCCCTCCAGCACCCGCACCTCCGCGGCCGCCTCGCCGCGCGCCGCCGCCGCCGCCGCCTCCGCGGTTTTAGCGAGTTCAGAGGCATGGGAGGCCGCCGCCGCCTCCGCCGCCAGCGCCCCCCTCTCCCGTGCAGCCGCCGCCTCCTCCGCCGCCAGCAGGCGGGACTCCCGTGCGGCGGCGGCCCGCAGCCGCGCGCAGGCGCAGGATCGCGAGGTGCTGGGGGCGGGGGCGGAGTCGCGGGTGGAGCGCGCTGCTGCGGCCACGGCCGTGCGCAGCGACTCTGCGCGCGCCTCCGCGGCTAGGACGTCTGCGCGCAGCCGCTCCATGGCCTCTTTCTCCTCGGCATCGAACATGGGGGCTGCGGACAGGGAGGCGGGCGAGCTGCCTGCTGCTGCTGCCGCCGCAGCCGCCGCCGCACTGCTGCTGCTGGCAGTGCTGTTGGACAGTTTGCCGTCCCCCGTCACGGCAGCCAGGATCCAGGGCTGAGCGTACAGCTGCCCCGTGATGAGCTCTAGGAGTATGGTGTTCAGAGGCAGGCGAGGGAGCTGATGGAGGGGGGCGGGCAAGGGTGCGAGTTCCCCGAGCTGCAGGCACGCCGACAGCAGGGGGGAGGGTGATCCGTCCACAAAGACGTCAATGGAAGCGCAGGAGCATTGCTCCAGGTCCACTGCGCCCCCCCCTGCCTCCAGCCAAGCCGTTTCTGGCACGTGCCAGGTGGGGTTTAGGGTTGGAGGACTAGCTACGCTTGTGAAGAGCACCTCGCTCTTGGGCCCGTTGACGGCACTCAGAGTCATCACGAGCTTTGGGAGGGGTTGCGGGGGGGTTTCACCTGAGACGGCGTCACGTGGGTTCCTGTCTCTGTGGCGGGAGTGAGCCGCGGCGGCAGCCTGCCTGGAGCCAGGGTGGTGTTGCAGCACGTCCATGCCGCCATTGATGCTGCTGCTGATTGTGCTGGCGCTGGGCTTGAAGGCCACGTTTCTGGCAGCCACTATTCTGAGGGAGCAAAGCAGATCCTTTACGTTGTGTGGAGGGCCTGGCTGCAGGGCCGCATGGCCCCGCAGCCCATTGCCTGCCGCCGCCATCCACAGGCTGCGTTTGGCTGCTTGGGAGAGCTGGGGGGCCCTCTTTTGACCTCTGGTCAAAGGCGGCTAAATGGCCAAGGCGCAAGTGTGTGTGAAGGTCTGATCTGTTGCACTTCTACCAATTTCGAAGACAGCGCGCCGCGAATCGGGGCAGGGCGGCCAGCAGGAGGAGGGCGGCGCCGGCGCAGGTGCATCCCGTCGGCGGTGGGCTGCAGTTGTTGTCACCTTCAGCCTGCTGTCGAGCTGAAGCGAACGTGCTGGGAGAGCTTGCGTGTCAAGCTCGCGCAATTGTTGTGCTCTCGTGCCAGCCTCCAAGGCAATGGACTACCAGCAGCAGCAGGAGCACCAACAGCAGCAGCAGCAGATGGAGTGGCAGCAGCAGCAACAGCAGCAGCTTGAGCAGCTACAACAACACCACCAGCACCAGCAGATGCAACACCACCAGCAACATCTGCAGCAGCAGCAGCAGCAGGCTCAGAAGGAGCAGCAGCAGGCCCAGCTCAAACTGCACCAACAGCAGCTGGAGTGGCAGCACCACCAACAGCAGCAGCTCGAACAACTGCAGCATCAGCACCACCAGCACGCGCAGCCGCAGCTCCAGCAGCAGCAACAACAGCATCAGCAACTGCTCCACGCCCAGCAGCAGCTGCGCGCTCAGCAGCAGCCATCGCCCCAGCTGCAAGCGCTGCGCGCACACCAGCAGTCCCCGCAGCTGCACTCGCCGGCGCTGCAGGCGCAGCACACCCACCACCCGACGCCGCCACTCCCACCACAGCACGGCTACCAGCAGTCGCCGCTGCTGCAGCCGCAGCAGCAGCAGCAGTCGCCGCCTCTGCCGCCAGAGCAGTACCACCATGCGCAGGTGAGCATCACTGGTGCTGCTGCACTTGCATAGCGCTAGACATGTCTTGTGGTGCCGCGTGTGCCACGCTGGTGCAGACTTGTCCTGCGTCAAGGTGTCATGCAAAAGGTCGACAGCCTGCGAGCGTCGATCGCCGGCCACCGTCTATGCGCCCTGGCCCAAACTTTTTCGCCACCCTCAAGCTGCCACTGCTGATAGGTGCTGTTGTCGCTGCGGCTTGCAGCGCCCACTCCCTGGGGAGACATCCGGATGCCAATGTATACAGTATGTGTGTGTGTGTGCATATGTGTATGTTGCCACTCATACATGTTCTGCTTAACTCGACGGGCGCCTGTGGTATGTACACGGCAGTTGCCTTCTTGAATCCTCAATTTTCACTCTGCGCAAGTGCCCACCCGGTTGCAGGCGCAGCTGGAGCAGCAGCAGCAGCTGTTGCGGATGCAGCAGCTGGAGCAGATGCAGCAGCAGCAGCTGGAGCTGGAGCAGCAGCGGATGCAGCAGGAGGAGCAACAGCGGATGCAGCTTAACACTCAGCAGCAGCAGCAGCAGCAGCAGCATGGTGCTCAGCAGCAGGAAGAGGAACAGCGCATGCACCAGCAGCAGCAGCGCCAGCAGGAGGAGCAGCAGCGGGCGCAGCAGGAGCAGATGCAGCAGCAGCGGATGCAGCAGGAGCAGCATCTGCCCGCGATGGACCAGCAGCGCCAGCAGCAGCAGGATCAGCTGCCGCGGCTGCAGCTGCACCTCCTGAGTGAGCAGCACCGGGCATCGCCGCAGCTCGCGCCTGTCGCGCAGGATTCGCACCAACACGCCCAGGCGCTTCAGTACCAGCAGCGGTTGCGGCAGCAGCAGCAGCAGCAGGTGAGCATGGCCGTGGGGAGCGTTGGCAGTGATGACTTGCAGGTTGTTAATTGACACATACACTTACCACTAGTGTACTTTGGCACGTGCTTCAAGTGAAGTACTTCCGAGGTACTTCGAGGCTCACCACCTACTATTAGTTGGTACTAGGCTTGGATGCCGTACAGCCGATTCATGGATGGTGTACAATGTGTTGGCTGGTTTGTCACAATGTAGCTATACTCCATGCACGCCGTATGTCCCGTGTTTTGGCGTGTAAATGTGCTGTATTTCTGAACCAGATCTGAGAGACTACGCTACACGTCCTCACCTGTCACCAGCCATCGCTCATGATTCATGAACACACTTTTTGTGATTCATGAACACACTTCTTGCCCTGGCCAGTACGTGCGAGTTGGCTTGCCGTTGCGCCACCAACACCCCTGTGCCTGGCTTCCCATGTAAATCGTCTGCATCGCACGCGCGTGCGCGGTCGGACGGCTGCAAGCTATGGGTGAACTTAACCATCTAATAATGAACTACTACCTTGTTTATAATACCGGTGCATGTATCGTAAAATTGAATAACCCCCCCAAAAAATGGCCGGGTGGCGTGCAGGCTGCCTACTGGCGCGGCCTGCTGTGCGGCTGAGCAGGACCTGGACATTCCCATTCGCAATGTAGCTCATCAACTTCAACAGTTCCAGTTTTCCGCTTGCTAACTTCAAGCGCGTGGTGCGCTGCGCTCCTGTGTCCCCGGTGAGGCTGTACCTGTGACCTCTTGGTGCGCCTTTGGTTTGGCGCATTTGGGGTGTTGCATGGCTGCATGCGACTTTGGACAGCGCCCGCAGCCCCTTGCGACTTTGGACAGCGCCCGCAGCCCCTAGCATGCATGCTGGTCACCAGAGACATACTCTTCACATGCAGTGTATACAGGTGCAAGTTTTTGTTACATTCTTACATTCTCTTCAATTTATTGCAGATCTCTCTCTACATTGCTTTAGTATGCCGGCGCTTTGAGGCATACCACTCCTGTGCAACATTGTATTTAGCAACTCACAAGTCATAGGAGTGCGTCTGCCTATGTTTGTGCTTCGGTTGAAGGATGTTGCTTTTGTGGGCCATCACAGGCACCAATGCCCTGTACAGAAGCCCCTGCACCGGCAGCAGCACCAAGCAATGATCCCCATTTGCCACTGGCATACCCTGTCACACTGCACGTCCCAGGAGCAGCAGCTACAGGCTCAGCAGCAGCAGCAGCAGGCGGCAGCTCATCAGGGCATGGGGCTCCAGGCGAACCCGCAGCAGCAGGAGCAGCAGCAGCAGCTCGGTGCTCAGCAGCAGCAGCTCAGTGCTCAGCAGCAGCAGGAGCAGCAGGCACCGGGGCCCGGCGAGCCGCCGTTTGTGGCGCAGTACAGGCGCGCAACACCTGCTCAGCAGCAGCTGCTGCAGCAGCAGAGGCAGCAGCAGGAGAGCCCGCAGCTTCCGGAGGCGGCGGCGGCGCAGGCGCCCGCTGAGCAGCTGCAGCACCAACTTCAACAACAGCAACTTCAACAGCAGCAGCTACAGGCGCAGGTGCGCGGGAGTGCCTGAGTGGCACTGTTCGGGCACGCGTTCAGTGGTGGAGAAGTGCTGTGCATGTGCGCGTTGTGCTTGGGCATGTGGCGCGAGGCCTGTTTTAAGTAGGTGCAGTCCCAACTTCAATTGGATTGACACACAAACTTCAACAGCGCAGTCCACCACTGAGGCTAGCTCGCAGTTCAGACCGGTGCGCACATGACTCCTTCTCTCTGGACCGGTACTCAAACTTGAAGTTTTTTATATTAGTCATAGAGACATGCGGGCATGTGCACACTGTCTATACTACGGAGTTTGTGGAGAACGGGTCGGCTTCGCGGCCTGCCCTGCGGCGGCCGGCGGGGTGGCAGTCGGTGGGCGCAGCAGTGGCATGTGCCGATATGCATCCTGGCGTTTGTATTGCAACTCAGATTAGACCTTGCAGTTTTGTTTGGCAGGGTTCAGTGGGGCCGAGGCATGCTGGTGCACAAGTGCGTGTGCAGGTGGTGAGTGGGTCAGGCTGAGGACAGCGAGCGGCCGCGCTCATCGCTTGCATGCCGTACATAAGGAAGCAGCACACCAGTAGTACTTCAAGTACTTGAAGTATGTACTTGGAGTACATGACACATGTAATATGGACGCGGGTCGCCGTACTGTACGCATGCCAGTGCACGCCAGTGCACGCTCACTGTGTGAGTGCGACCGTGGCCGCTGCCGTGTTGCCGCTGCAGGCCCAGCTGGAGCAGCAGCAGTCGCACCTGCGCCAGCAGCACCTGCAGCAGCAGGCGCAGCTCCAGCAGCAGCACGCACAGCAGCAGGCGCTGCTGGAGGAGGCCCAGCTCAAGCTGCACCACCACCAGCAGCCGGACACCCAGCAGCAGCACGGCGGCGCTCCGCAGCAGCAGCCGCAGCAACTTGGTGCTGAGCAGCAGCAGCCTGGTGCTCAGCAGCAGCAGCAGCCGGCTGCTCAGCCGCCGCCGCAGCAGCAGCAGCATGATGCTCAGCAGCAGCAGCAGCAGCAGCAGCCTGGTGCTCAGCAGCAGCAACAGCATGGTGCTCCGCCGCAGCAACAGCAACAGCCCGGCGCTCAGCCGCAGCAGCAGCAGCAGTCCGGTGCTGAGCAGCAGCCGCCGTCCAGCGCTCAGCCGCAGCAGCAGCATGGTGCTCAGCAGCACCAGCACCAGCACCAGAGTGCTGAGCAGCAGCACGACGCTCAACAACACACCCCTGCGCCGGACGCCCCCCCCCCCCCCGCTTCTGCCAACCCGCCATTCCCCCTTCGCCCCACGGCGGCCACCGCCGCACAGCAGACCGCCACGGCCCCGCTGCAGTGGCGCGCGCTGCGGCAGCACGGTGGTGGTGGCGGCGGCGGCGGCGGCAGCAGGCACCACGGTGTTTTTTCGGAGGGCGGGGGGCGGTGGCGCGCGCGCATTGCAGTGGACGGGGCGGCGCGTGATCTCGGCGTGTACGGGACGGAGGTGGAGGCCGCCAAGACGTGAGTTTGCGCTGCGGCCGCTGGTGCTCAGCAGAGGTTGTGTGCTCAGCAGAGGTTGTGTGCTCAGCAGAGGTTGTGTGCGCAGCAAGAGAGGTGTTGTATGGGACGGAGGTGGAGGCCGCCAAGACGTGAGTTTGCGCTGCGGCCGCTGGTGCTCAGCAGAGGTTGTGTGCTCAGCAGAGGTTGTGTGCTCAGCAGAGGTTGTGTGCGCAGCAAGAGAGGTGTTGTATGGGACGGAGGTGGAGGCCGCCAAGACGTGAGTTTGCGCTGCGGCCGCTGGTGCTCAGCAGAGGTTGTGTGCTCAGCA